>JARFNZ010145517.1:0-10209 GCA_031763405.1 Balanus nubilus
AAGCAAATCACTGACGTGAATGTGAAAGTTGGTGTGAGTTTGTTTTGTAATAAAGCCATTCAATGACATAATATTTGCACCGAAAAGCTGTAGGGTTGGCGATGCAAAAAGAGCGAATACTTCATGGGATAGGGGACAAAAGTGATAGAAACGAAATTGTATAATGAAAAGAACAGCGTTGGCCATGTAATAAAACGAATACTGCATGGGGTAGCAAACAATAGTAAAACTATTGCCTCTTTGCCATCACTGTAGCCCTCGGGTGAAGACCTCACAAGCATTATTGCCCTCGGCTTCGCCTCTTGCAATAATACATTATTTTGTCTTCACCCTGGTCACAGTGACGTCACAACAGGCAATAGTTTTTACTATTGCCCGCTACCCCATGCAGTATTTGTATCATATCATACGTTTATGCTGTCTATGTTATAGTTAAATCATGTATCAGTATAATTCCAATTGCGATTGACCCAAAAAAGAACAATATTTTTACCGATTCCATGCTCGTTTTATCAATGAGTTTAAATTACCTTTTTAAGATCTGCGCTTCAAACTTGTTTGAACTTCCACCTCGAGACGTAGTTATAACCATGCCAAGAGGGGGTGGAGGGGAGGCTAAGGTTGCTGTGAAGACAATCCGGGCCGGCGGCTAGCCCCGTTCGCCACCTGATGCTGTTTCACAGGTTTTGTCGCCAACACGCCTGTGTACCTTGACTAGATTGGCGGTTAACAGGTTGCGTCCGTGCTCGGGCCGTATATAATTTTTCAAGCGCTGTTAGTAAGAAACAAATGGGAAAATGAATGAACCTATAGATATTGTTCACTAGCACTTAGTTGAAGATCCGATATAGGCTGGAGTGGAGTCAGAGTCTGTCTCAGAGTCCATTTTTAGGCTGAAGTCGGAGTCGCAGTTGGGGTCTATGAAATTTTGACGACTCAGCAGCCCTGAATGGGAATACCAGAAAATATCTGAAGGAATTATTTCAAGGGGACCTTTATAACCAATTTCGTCAAGGCATACAGTCTGAAATAATGTCATGGCATACAGACTTTTTTAAACTTGATGAGAATGCTGCGCTATGCTCGGGCCCTTTCATGTGAGCGCGGGGCCCTTCCTTATCTTCCCTCTGAGGAATTGATGCGCCTCTGTACGTAATAGGTTTCCCTTCCTTCCTATCCTATGGAGTCAAGGTTGTGGAAACCTAACAGGTGAGTTTAACAGGTGAGTTATAGATGGAGATTGGGTCACCTTCTGAAGATCAAGGATGGCAGTGTTGACTTGTGATGCATTCTGGGTGATTGCCATTGATTTAACATAAGTGATGCATTCTGGGTAAGAAAACTCCAACATATGGCAGCTCCTGTATCACCTGCCTTACCATAACTGTAGCCACTATGGTGAACCACCATAAACTTGGGAGGTGCATTACCGAACTTATACCCAAAAAAGTACATACAAAATGTATAACAAGATACAGCAACTATGCCAACCATGAATACAACCCTCCTCAAAGCTCATCTCATCTTTTCTTGAGGAGCCACTGGAATAGACCCAGAATGGTTTACAAGTTTACACAACCTTGAGTTTACCTACCTTTTTGCTTCCAGATCAAATTAAGGACGAACTGCAGGATGACGCCACCGTCACTTTGCTTGGTAACTTGCAAAAACGGAATCAGTCACCCAAAATATGAAGCACGTCCACACATTGTCCTGATAACTTATTATACATGTAATTGAACATCTGATACAACCAAATACTTAATAATAAAACCAAAATTTCCAGCGGTCCCCGTGCGCGCTTCGCCGGCGCGCGGAAACGCCGCCTTCGCTGCGTCGGAATTGCCGAAACACTTAAGGATGGGGAATAATGAGGAAAGCAGCGCTCTAAATTACTGCAAAAATTGGTAATCTTTTTAACGTACCAACAATTCGCGGTAAGGGCTTCGACATTATTTTGTTTAGCTCGCGAATACCTCCATTTGCGAAATTCCTCAGAAGATGTTTCGCCGTTTTAAGTCGGAATTATTACCGACAGTTCCCACTTACACCATGACCATTTTCATCATTCGTTTTTCACGCAAGCAGGTACCGAATATGCTGATGGGTAATACCACGGATTGTTTTAACAATATTGTCCGTATTATTAATCCGTGGTAATACCGTAGGAAAGGAATCTTGGGGCGGGTAATACCATGGTAACACATGCTCGGAAATGAACTGGTAACTCCTGCCCTTCTTCTGGCTGACCTGAATATTGCAAGATATCATCACAAACTCAAATAGTTAAAACTCCTGGAGCTACGAACCAGTCGTCTAGCAAGCCAATCTGTTAGTTCCTCCGAAAGCTAGAGCGTCACCGATGGGGAACACTTACCGGTTTGACACCCGGGCTTCTAAAGCGGTTCCCTCACTCAGGGACGTAGCCATTAGGGGAGGGGGGCTAATCCCCCAACCGATCCAGTTTACGAAAGCCAAAAAATAGAGTTAAAAATATTTACGACCGCACCTCCCCCGTAGCAAATAGTTTGTAGCGGCCCCTCCCTTAGCAAAAGTGGCTCCTCACTCCTCACAGACAAAAGCTACCTCTGCGGGACCGACTTAATGATTGCCTGTTTTCTGTCTCATTTAACGACGCATCAGTCAGGGTTGGCGTCGCTGTCGGCGGTCTTCCTTGAATGGCCCAGTTAGTCCGTCGTGTTCACACGCGCCACATCCGACCTCATGATTGTTTATGATGCGGGCGAACGAGCTTACGCACTTCAAAACACGAAATGACAAACACAAAAAGGCGTCGCCACGATATTTTATAAACATCATTTATTTTTTGCAACAGAGGATGAAATGAAATATGAGAAAATGGACCGCGTCCTCTGACACAGTCTAGTTTCTCATCGATCATTGGACCCAATCAATAGGACCTCCAATGACACCATCAGCAGTCCGTACAAACACAATGATCATAGATGGGTGGATGAATGCACTCAAGAGACAGATTATGCCCGCTGTCCGCGGTGGAGCGCGGCGCAACTGACGGTATTATCAGTTGACGCAACTGTTACTGACGTTACTGTGCGGCGTGACCTGCCGGTGGTGGTCAGCAAGCAGCCCCGCTACTGACCACCGCCCGTCGGCGGGTCGGCTACACTTGACCCGGCGCAGTCAGAACAGGATGTACCGCCACACAATGTGTCCAGTTTCTTAGCCAACTCATCCAGCAGAGGCAGGTTCTGTCAGTGGCGGCCAAGCCCTGTAGGGAGATCGGGAGGTCCGTGCCGCCGCTCAATGTCACTTCCCGCATCGCAGTGCCGCGGCACGTCACGTGTTCCCCCTTCAAAGCGGCACCAAGTCACGTACTCTCGCCTCTCGATGCCGCAGTAAGCCACGTATTTCGGCTGCCAGGTCACGTGTCTGAGCGCCACAACTTGATGGTTTTGTCGTTCTCCAGCGCTGCCGAGGCGATAATGTTCTCCGTAGGATGACAGGCGGTGCAGAGGACCACATCTGGAACAAATTTCAGATAATCAGGCTCGCCCCACTCACAACTGCCCACGGACGTGCACAACACGTCACTGGATGAGCAGCGTCGAATACAGAGGATGATCTGCAATCAAAAACATCGCCTTTGCATTGTTACTTTAATGCCTTGTCATTGAAATGCGCAAATGCACTACACGCTGCTCGGGGGCCGGGCCACCTCGGTGCACGTACCGTTATGTCCCTGCAGTTTCTGGACGACCTCCTTGGTCTGCAGGTTCCACAGGTAGACCATGTTGTCTTCCGAGCCCGACACGATCCACTACAGAGGCACAAACATCACAAAGAGGAGCGTCAGCACTCACCAGGGGTGATAACGCAAACGATCACATCACAAAACCCAGGCGCCCATCCCACACATCGAGTCACTGATGTTCGAAGATCTCGCAGGTCATTCAATGCGCCCTCAGTACACTTTACTGCTGAAATGACCAGTGTACTACTGAATGACCGATACTGAGTGATCGAGATCCGGTAGCAGGACTCTTTCTCAAGCAGTCGCTCTCCACTCACCTTCCCTCCAGTGACTGAGAAGTTGGCAAATATGCAGTACTTCTCGTTCTTGTGTCCGGTGTATGTCTTGAGGCACTTGCACTTGGCGTAGTCCCAGAGTTTGAGCGTGTTGTCCAGCGTGGCGGCCAGGATGTACTTGCCGTTCGGGGAGAACTTGACAAACGACACCGGCGGGTTGTCGTCATCGATGAGCGTCTTCAGGCACTGGCCAGAGGCCGTATCCCAGATCCGACTATGGACACAAAACAAATGAGCATTACTTACACAAAATTACGTCTAGGTAAGCTGCTTGATTTTCTTCCATAACTGATGCAGAAGCAGCAGACTTTTTTGGGTTAGGCTTCCTGTCGGGATTTGCTTGAGTTACTTCCTTGTCTACCAGGTGTTCCCACCGGGGTCCGTCATGTCCCCCCCCCCCCCCGCCCCGCTCACCATAGCCCGTCATAGCTGCTGGAGACGATCAGCGAGCCGTCCCGGTTGAAGTGGACTGCCGATACCGGGTCCGAGTGGGCAGGCAGCGTGCGCAGACACTTGCCAGTCTTCACATCCCATATTCGTACCGACTCGTCGAACTGTGGAGCACGCACACAGTCAGAAGCAGACACAGAAAGACGCGTCAAACTGCCGGGCACATACACTATACACATATCTACGCAGACGGACAGCGACGGGCCGAGCGGCGGCACAGTATGACAGAAACGAGGTGAAAAGTATGTAGTGTACTCGAACTCGCATCACCAAATCGAGAAGAAACAGAAAACAGACATGCCAAAATTATGTCTTTGTATATCTATACATACGTACCGAGCCGGATACGATGAGGTTGGACTGCGGGTTGAAATTACAGCAGAACACGTAGTTACTATGACCTTTCAAAGTTTTCAAACATTTGCCCTGAAACAGAAGAACAATGGTGTCAGTAATAGCAAGCATACAACCAGTAATTAGAAAACATTGAATGAGCTTGACACATTTTAATACCATAAACATGACTTCATTAACACCAGCACACATACAGATAGACATACTCTGACACCAGCAAAAGCTCTTCTGGTGTCATTCCCATTCAGTTAACAAACATGACAGCAGCATGACAGCAAACATGACAAACCGTCTTCCCTTCCCTTTCCGCGTCTCGCAACTATTCTTAACCTCTGTAGTTCCGACTGGCCCACGTTGACTCCCCAAGTGCACGGCTCCTGCCCATCCAAGTCTGATTGTGGTCCCTCCCATCACAGCATCTCCAGCTGACCCCACTCGAGTCTCCTCAGACAGGCCTCCCACGCCTCCCACGCCAGGCCTCCCAAGCCTCCCAAGCCTCCCAAGCCTCCCAAGCCTCCCACGCCTCCCACGCCTCCCACGCCTCCCACGCCTCCCACGCCAGGCCTCCCACTGACCGAACTGAGCTCCCAGATTTTCAGCGTCTTGTCGTCCGAGGCGGAGACGAGCAGGCGGCTGTCGATGGCCCAGGCCACGTCCGACACGCCCAGCTTGTGGCCGGCGATCGTCTTCTCAAACTTGCCGTCGTACGCGCCCCACACTTTGATCAGCTTGTCTGCCGCTGCAACATGGACAAACATAGTGAGAAGACGTGTAAGCGATATCTGGCAGGCGGCGAAAATCGTACACATCCGAGTCAAACATGTCATGAATTAGTACATCTTTTCTAATGCGAATCGGCATCTGTGCAATTGAATAGGGCGAGGGGCAACTCATTTAGTCAGCCGATTTAAAGCTTCGACAATGTTTTAACACTACAACGGATTTAATTAATACAGAATACCGTCTGTTCACACTCGACCGGCCTCAATGGACGTCGGCAGGGCCACTCAGTATAAAAACTTACACTGAATTTGGTAAGTTGCATTTTGTTCGGTCAATTCTTAATTAATGTTGACGAGTCAAAGACGATATCGCAGGTGGAAAAAATAAAATAAAAAGGAATTAATTTAAATAAACACACAATTGCTTGGAGACCAAATGTTATTCACATGAGGGGAGGAGAAAAAAGTTATATTTACAACCAATGATTGCAGTGAGACACCTAAGCAGACGCTCAAAAACGCTCGATAACAGCATCTATAGGATATTTGATTTTTAACTGAGGTCATAGGTATGTTGGGTCTAAGTAATGACAAAGTGCAAACCAAGTGGATTTGCCATTTTTCCATACAAATCCTTTGTTTGTTATGATGACGTGCTCCCGAAGATGTGCACTCATCCCGTATCAGCTTATGTGCCGTTGTTGACAAAGGTCAAGGTCACAGTCAGGTAAACAAGTTAAATTGGGAATGTACGTAAATTGATGAGTTTTGTCGCATGAAAACAGTGGTTGGTGGCGTACGTAGATCGCCTTCGAAAAGGGTCTGGTGTGCTTACTTATCTTTAAGGGCCGTAGCCAGTCAAAAGAATGTTGTTTTTCGAAATAGTCGATCCGTTTATCTCTAATATCCATGCATTCTGTTTTTTTATATTCTCTAAAATTAACCTTAGTAAGGAATCTTCAAAACAGTAGGTACATGCCTATGTTTTGCTAGGAGGTTTTATGTATTATTTTCAAGTTTTAATAAGACTTCTAAAAATTTATTTTTTGTAGCCATTACCATTTCTCTCTTCAGACCCTAAATTAATTACATTTTGAAACACTAACATTTTGGGGGTCTGGCGCTGAATCTTATTTGTTTGTCCAACTCGTGTGTGATATGGTGTGTTTACTTGATTTTTTTTATAGCTTGAACTGTCAACAACATCATTTCACTCTTGACACAGAAAATGGAGCATTCACTTAAAAGGGAGCATAGATAACACAAGTACAACTGTTATCTATGAAGGAAGTAATAAAACAAATAATATCGATGTTTCACGATAATTTTTTAGTTATTGCGAGAGCTTAAAGGGGAGGGTCGAGCGATTAGACCTAGCAATGGTTTGTTAAATATAATTTCAGCAAACTACGAAACTGCAGAACTCTGGTCACTCTTTCCGCAACTTGGAGCAAATAACAAGTATCTCGGAATGTCCGGTGTAACACCAATTTAACCAAGTGGAACATATTGCGAACCTATAATTCGCAATGGGCAGCATTAAATAAAACTTCCGAAATTGCAATTTGCTAGCAATGAAGCTGAACGACACTTGCCAACGTAAATTTGAACTTGCCTATATCTGACGAATACTGTCGCCTCCATTTCACTTTGTTTGAATCTAATGACCAGTGTCTTCACGGTGCACTTCGCCGATTTTCAATGCCTTAATGGCCGCAAAAGTGCGCTACACCTATGTGGGATGCAATTTGTCGAAACAGCATGCTAGCTGACGACATCAATCCGAACTGAAGTGAGTTACTGAACATACGCCGATCCGCATTAAGAAGAGGTGTAATGTGTGTATTGATTTGAAATCCCATTGGCTAAGGCTTACCAGCAAGTCACTCAGTCACCAAAATTATCTGCATAATTCTGAAGAGAATTTTAATTCTGTCATTTCAGTAAAAGTACCATTCATACAACATCCCAAGTCCCAACTCACAAGAGCTGGCCAGCCAGTTGCCGTCCGGACTGAACTTGACGGATGAGACCGCCTTGGTGTGTCCTGCCAGGGTGAACTTCAGCACATAGTTGGGCTTCTGTGAGACAGAAATGGGGCACATGAGGTCAGTACAGGCTGGCACACACAGGGTAAATATGTGCACACAACACAGTTAACAGCATTGCCAAAATGCCTTCTCAGAAAATAAAATCATCCACATGTCATCCATCCACATGTCATCATCATCAAGCAGATACCAAAATGGTCTCACACTCTTACACTGAGCTGTTAAAGCAGCCATGCCTTACCACTGGTTTGTTCGGAGTGGCTGCTCCAGCATTGCTGCCCTGGGACGACGGCCCAGCTGGAGTCTTGGTGTCTCCCTCCGGACGTTTCTCACCAGCTGCATCAGACATGATGACCAACCTTACAGCAATAGAATGTTAGCCTGGGCCAGGACAGGGCACTTCAGATGACTGGAAATTCAGATGACACAGATGAACACAATTTTGTTCTTTATGTTATCTCTGAAATTCAAAACGTGTATACATTGTTTTATCAATTTAGTCAAAACCTTTTGAATGGGCGGATTTACGAGGTCAGAACCCGCGCTAAGCAGGGCTTGTTGAGCAGGTCGACCTCTACCGCCCGATCGGGGAATTGCGGGTAGCCGGCAGAATTTAGTGCGAACGTTTTACGTGCCCAACATAGCCGGACACGGCCCGCCCTCTTACTGACGTCATCTGGCCATGAGTGCGGCCACTGCCACCGACCGCAGGCCATCCCAGTGAGGTGCAAATAGAGAGCGCCGAAGCGACTTGAACCCGGGCTCTCAATACCGGGAAGCCCAGCGCTATCTGTTCTGAGCTACAGGGGTGGGCTTTCAAAACTTTATATGGGATTCTTTCATATTTGACTGCCAAGTTAACCCGCGCCCCATTGGGCTCTCCAGCCGAACGCGCCCCGCTGGAGGGGAAGTAAATTTTACGCCCCCCCCCCCTCGTACATCCCGAACCAACGGTGCAAGGGGACGCACGAGGCGACAAACGAAAGGTCTCGACAACACAACCCTAAACCCCACTTATTTTTTTTAACAAGGCCAAATGTCAGGTCATGGTCAGGTCAAAGATCAAAAACACTTGTTTCCGATTTATTGGCTACAGAGACCAGACTATCTAAAGCAGCGAGCCCAAACTCAGCCTAAATACTTTTTACTATTAGAGGAAGGCACTGTTAGAGCATGAGCCCCATACAAAATACAGGTCAAGGTCAATGTCAGGTCACAAAAGGTCACTATGTGTAAAAATTACATAAAAGCCATGTGACACATGTTTTATGGGTTGTTTCAGACGTATAATTCGATGGTGACGGTCATTTTACCATCTGACCCCATTTTAAGTGAAGGAAAGGTAAAAAAAAATCAAATTTTGAAGAAAAAAACAATAAAAAGCACACGATCATGAACCAGTTTTGTCCAAGGAATCCAATGGTGTCATTTGTTTTTATGTAAGTGGTCTAGAAAAGCCAAAAGACGCAATTTAAAAAATGATGTCATCACACAGTACAATTATTGGCGCCATTTGAAGGTCAAAAATCAAGATATTAATTCGAAATTTGGTATGCAATCGCTAATATGTAGTTCTATCAATGTATTCCGCTTTTTAACAACTTCTAACATTTTCGATTTTGTGGTCATTTACCCCTCGAAATACGATTTTATTATTTTTTGGGGGAAAAAATAACACATAAATTCGATATAGTCAATTTGAAGGGAATGACATTTTCTTTCTTTTGACAGTATATTTTTGCCTTTTTCCAAAACTTTATGCTTTATGAGCGATCAATCATTTATCGATTTGGGACAAAAAATGGCATGGCATAACGTCACTAAAACGAATTTTCTAAAAAATGTATCGGCAGATTTTTTATCTCGAAACTTTATAGAAACACGGCAAATTGATGCCAGATAAGGTACCAACAGTCTCACGTCGATATCGTTTTGAAGCTATAGCCAAAATCCTGGAGGGGGTAAAAATTACCCCCCAGCAGGTTAACTGAGACCAGTGCTAGTCCTCGGCAGTGTCCCAACATTAAATTTCATCTTATCTTGTGTGTCAGTTAACCAATATCACATTTCTTTACTGGTAACATGGGAGTGGAAAACTTAACTTCCGAAATCAAGAGAGAGTGGATTTGTTTTTCAGTCATTCATTCTCCAAAATGTTCTACCTCGACGGAAAGAACAAGGACAGTTGTTGAACACCAGTAGAAAACAAGCCAACACAAGCAAATACACCTCTAGAGCCGCAACAGCTACGGGTGCCCACTTCCCAACGTCGGGCTTACGTGATCCGATGGCCGAGTTAGATAACGAGCCAAATCTGAGTCGGCCATCAGGTCACGATCATCCGAGTTAGCGATTTCCGCCTGCATTTCTTCATACATGGCGCTGAATGTCTTCAGTTAATTAATTTTTGCCCTATTCCTGTCCCTCTGTGACTGACTTATTAACCATCCAAGTCCAGCAGATCAAGCAGCGGAGCGGAGCTCGGCAGTGTCATTGAGAGTCGGTCATTCAAGCGTTTTGACCTCTTAAGTTTCGAGACTGAACTGTTCGCCACTGACTGGTCT
>JARFNZ010145528.1:0-10209 GCA_031763405.1 Balanus nubilus
GGTCATTATGACCCCCCCCCCCCCACAAGGGCAAAGATGGCTCAGAGGCCCCCCAGGGAGCGGGTTAATAACGGATTAGTGCATTTTATTTATTTTTTTCAATCATATCACCAACGGGCTCGCCGTCCACTGACAGGTGAAGTGGTGCGATAAACTCTAGAGTGGAAATAAAATAAAATACAAGACAAAAACAAATACAATATACATTACGTGCAATAAACATGATGTGAAGACGAATAAAAGAGTGGAATAAGAAGTGCGAAAACAACGTAAAAACACGATTGGAAATACGATAAAAACACTATGAAAAATACAATAAAAGCATTGATGGAAAAACGAGCATTGTGTGTATTGACTGTGTGTATGGTATTTTAAGTTGCCTAAACTGCCAGTGTTTTAAATACTGCTGCTTGATAGCATTTCTCCACAATTATTCTGCTCGCTGTCACTGAATTAACCCTTCCCACTGAACGTAACTATCCATGTAATTCGTCAAGCCTCTGTTGCACGCTATTTTAGCGTTCCTGTCCATACGTGCTCCTCTGTCATTCCCCTCTCGTCCTCCCAGACTGGACGACGAGGAGGAGGAGGAGGACGACTCCTCCAGCGCACCAGACGGTCCGGCGGCCCGCACCCCGGCGCCGTCCTCCGGTCGGGGTCGGGGTGGGGGCCGGGGTCGGGGTCGGGGTCGAGGCCGTGGCAGAGGCCGGGGTAGAGGCAGGGGCGGCTCTCGGCTGTCGCTGACACCCCGCGCGCCGCTCTCCCTTGGCCGACACCGGGGCTCGTTCAGCACCGGCAGATCGCCAGGAAGACGTGAGTAGTGCTCTAGGGGGAGAGGGGGAGGGGATGGTGGGTTAAGATGGGGCTGAACAGTCTGGCAGCGTCGGCTGGTTGCGTCGCTGTCTAGTGGGTTGTTGATATGCGCTGTCATTTGGTGTTGTGTGACGTGCTAGGGTATTGGTAAATTGGTATCGTGCGTGAAGATTGGTGATGATTGCTCGATTTGAAGATATTCGTCTCTGAATCATTGAAAGATATCTGCATGGTATGTTGAGAGAACTATTTAAAGTTGTTGTATCATAACATTGACGGCGTCTTTTCCTCGTTTCGTACTTAACTATGTATTCGTTCTGACCGGCGTGTCTTTCGTCTGTCGGCAGCAGCTGGCGTCCGTCCCCACTCCCTGACTCCGGCGGCCGCCCGGCCCCGCGCCCCCTCCCCGCCCTCCCCGCCCACCCCCACCCATCTCCCGCCGCTCGGAAATCGTTAGGCCAGATACCGATCTGAAGGGCCATCACTTATCGGCGGCTGCTGGTTGCACCGTATCTACTATGCAAATGTCCGTGGGAAGCTGTGTGGTGGGCGGCCGGCGGGGTTGACCGACGCCGGCAGTAGCCGAGGGCCTGGTCAGCCGCCGGCTAATGGCCGCCGCTACCGGCACAGAGGCACAAAAACGGCCGTCCAGAGATCTGTTCTCACGGTACTCCTCCCTCCCTCTCCCTCCCGATAGCCGACCTCTCAGGAACCTGCTCCACCCTCTCCCCCTCCATCTGAATCATTTTTTCCACTTTAATCTTGCATCTTGTATCTGTGATATCTTGAATCTTGTATCTGTGATTAATCACCGAACAGGTGACGTCGACAAGTCACAACCATTGTAACAATCAAGAGGAGTTAAATCATTTTCAAGCATACAATAGCTGTAAGTTAAATGTACCCAAATTCTCATTCAAAAACGCTAAAACTATGAGGAATATCTTTCGTCGACTCAACAAACAGGGCGGCAGTCGGGACTCGGGTCATGAGAGGCTCGGGATACGCAGACGTCACGGGTTCATCCAGGTCAGTAGGCGGCGTCTGACTGGGTCGCCTGAGGTCAGGGAGGCAGCGTCTGAAGGGGTCGTCTGATATCAGTGTCTGACGGGGTCACCTGAGGTCAGTCGTCTGTCAGGGTCATCAGAGGTCAGGCGTCTGACGAGGTCACCTGACGTCAGGCTTCTGACGAGGTCACCCGACGTCAGGCGTCTGGCGGGGTCATGTGAGGTCAGGGGTGGCGTCTGACGGGGTCACCTGAGGTCAGGGGTGGTGTCTGGCGGGGTCACCTGAGATCAGGGGTGGCGTCTGTCGGGGTCACCCGAGGTCGGGAGGCGGCGCCAGCGGACGTCATATGAGCAGTCTGAGCCCGACCCGCGGACGGGTTGGATGACGACCGCCCCTTGATAATGGCGGAAATCACGGCCTGATTGCCGGCTGATTACCGGTTATGGCCGGTTATGGCCGGGCCACTGATGGAGATGTGAGCTCTCGATGGCAGGCCAATTTGTACCCGTTCAGAGGAGAAACCCATAGAAAGTCGTCCCCGCCTGGGCTGGGTGAACCTCCGTACAATGGCAGGTGAGCTGACATGCCTTGTTAGGTAAATGTGTCCATTTCATAAGAACAACCCTGCAGGCTTTGATTTAGAATCACAGTACAAATTTTTACATGAATGTGCCATACCTATATTTGCAGAATAAGTAACCAGATATGTATATAACGTCACAACATCGCACACATCGTAGGAGGGCTGACTTGCCTTGTTAGGTAAATGTGTCCAATTCATAAGAACAACCCTGCATGCTTTGACTTAGAATCACAGTACAAATGTTTACATAAATGTGCCATACCTATATTTGCAGAATAAGTAACCAGACATGTATATAACGTCACAACATCGCGCACATCGTAGGAGGGCTGACTTGCCTTGTTAGGTAAATGTGTCCATTTCATAAGAACAACCCTGCAGGCTTTGATTTAGAATCACAGTACACATTTTTACATGAATATGCCATACCTATATTTGCAGAATAAGTAACCATACATTTATATAACGTCACAACATCGCACACAATTCGAGCCTTCGAAAAGAGTACCTGTTATCGGTGGTGTTGGGATTATATGATGATAAGGAAGTACGTTGCCAACGCTTGCCGGGCATCCGTCATTATCGTACACGGTCCACGCATTACATAGACTTCATTTAGTACTTTGAGTTACAAGAGTGGTACACGGTGTCTAAGCTGAAGCTCCACACTTGGTGATCTTTTTCATTTATCCTATAATAAAAACATTTGGGTAAGCAGTGACACTTCATATGTTGACGTTGAGAGGGATTAATTTCATTTAATCCTGCTGAAAAATATCATCAATATTTATACTCGTATTACAAATGCTCATAAATTGTGTGAAGTACCATAAGCTCAGCGAATGTCCTCTCGACTTCGCTTCTTGAAAACCATTTAGCACATAACTCACCGGGCCCGCCCACATATCAGGGGATGATCGCCTGTATATATCAGTCTGACCCACGACACTGCCGACTGGCGTCCGGCGACGCACAATGTCCTGTCACGCACTGCGACCGGCGGCCGGCCGTCGCCGTCCCACGCCGCAGCAGAGCCGCGCTAACGCTGAGTTAGGTGACGGCGTCCTCCGTCCCGAGCCGCGTTACGGTCCGTCCTAAGCCGCGTCACGGCCACCATCCGTCACTGTGACGGTCCGTCAGCGTCACGGCCGGCAGCCACTGTGCGTCGCACGCCGGTCCAGCCGTGACCGACCGGCCGGCACTCCTCCCCGATAAGCCGCTTACCGACCCCGGTGGACATTTTTTGCCGTCAGAGCTCAGCCAGCGGGACGGTGACGCACTTGTGGGGGAGAGGAGCTAAGCAGCGGGGGAGACCTGCCAAGTGTGGGAGTAATCCAGGCCCGTGTAGGGAGCCAGTGGACGCAATGTCAGTAAGAAACGTGTCTTGTCAGCTTGAATTATAGCTGTTCTACCCTAGTTATTGCATGCATCGCGAAGTTTCATCTCAAATATCAAGTTTCAAGGTTTTAAGTTGTCAAGTTTAAGTTTCGGGAGTGCCACACGGGTGGAGTTCCCTGTACAAATAGTGGGGCAATTTCCCCACCAACTTTGAGTTTGGACCCACCAACTTTGTACTTAACCCCATCATGCTTTGTCAGTTTTAATTTGTTTTCTCCTTCAAAAGGATTATTTTTATATTAACCATGCGACACTATCAATTTTGAAATTTTCCTGATATTCAAATAGTATTTTTTACTTAGCCGTACAAAAGAATCACCCAACATAACATTTTGCTCCATCAACCTTTTCTGGAATTCTCCATCCATGGGTGCCACCTTTGTTGATAGCAAGTAACTGAAATATTTCAGCTCAATTTCAATCATTTTGATACCGCAGGTGCTTCATATTATGACGATTTATCAACAGGTTATCAGGTGAACCTACCAAATAGGTTAACTTGAATAACCAATTTGAATAACTTGCCACCCAGAACAATACACCTAGTAAGCAAGTTTTCTAATTTGGCACTCAGTTTCTATGGTGCAGATATAGGTATGTGAGATTCCAGAGAGGCACAGTAGGAATATATCTGTGGAATCTGTCACCGGTGTGACTTCGGCTGCCACGCGTGTGGAGACGCCTTTCACCGTCACACGTCAATGAATAGGTATTCAGCCTGCGCTATAGAGTCCCGCTCATCGATGAAGAGAGCACAGGTTCAGGAACTTTTTCCCACCGGTGAAGGACGCTGAAATGAAATGAATCAAATGAAATCATTGAAGCGCGATTGGGATTTGTCGCGGGTAGATGGAATTCTCTTCACGGGAGATATCGCAGCGCTCGCATTGGCTCGCAAGGCTATGAGAAAATAGGACAATGGACCAAGATCCCTTGATCTAACTATTCAAGATTTGAACATCCGAAGTGGCCCAATCTAAATGCCACACAGAAACAAATCGCTGAAGTATTGAAACAGCAGGTATTGGTGAAAGGAACGCCGGTGACAGGTGATCGAAATACCATTTACCTATACCACAAGCAGAATTTAATGAATTTAGTTCAAATGATGTAATTAATTATAGATTAACTGCCTTTGTTCAATGAAGGGCGAATGCAGTAGTGTATCTGTCTTCAAACTACACCAAATACATATGTTTTCCTTGGAACAGGACTTGTATTAGGTACGACACTTCAGTGACCAATAGCCACAAATTTGAAATTACGGTAGTAAAAAGTGACACAAGTAACACAGATATGTACCTTCTTACTGGATACTGTAGAATGTAGGTACCTACTTAATTAACTATTTTTGACGTCTTGCATTCTTTGATATGCTATTACGTATCGTTAACATAATAAAGCCGGTTATCGCCTGCTCAGTGTCAAAACGATTTGCAAAATTGCACCTGCCACTGCGAGAAGCCGGCCAAAGTGAGCCGGAAAGGGCCCATGTTCTCCCAGTTCAAAGCCTGCTAACTAAGCCTATTTGGTGCGGGCCGCGCTGAGGCGCCGTTTCCGCCTTCACCTATTACCCCGTGTCGCTCCAGATGACGGCCTGACAACCGGAGCCGTCCGATCCCGCTCCCATCCCGCTACGGCTCAATGGCTACTGTCCGAGCACGATCCCGGCACAGTGTCCCCACAGACTTCAACGCCGCCGGGTACACGCTGCCGGGCGACCACGACACTCAGCCACGGTCAAACGGGGGCCACGCTTCTGTCCGCCCGGACCCAGAGCTTCAGCCGGCCGGCCGACCGGAACGGAGCGGCTCGCGAGCCGTTCAGCCGCTCGGTCCCCAAACAGCGCCCGATAAAGGCCCGGGCAAACTGTGATACACCTCCGCTGGGCTGAGTGGGAATTTAATTAACTGGCCGCCGCCGCCGGTGTGAGGAGAGCCGAGGAGAAGGCGGCAGGCCAATGGGCCCCGGCTGCGGTCAGGCCGACCCGACAATGAGCTGCTCTGGGATGACAGACTGCGTCGCCTTGTAGCTGGACAGCCGGACTGAATGCGTTCGGCTGAAGGCGAGTCTAGCTACCGTCGCGAAGGTTGTTACCCTTTGGAGACACCTTCAGGGCATTCACACCGCCCCATGGTCAGGATATGGGTTCATGGCTACTGAATCAGATCCCACGGCTAACTATGGGATAAATTACGACCGACTCACGACAGTAACCCCAGCCAAACCACAAAGTTCAGACATAACGGACTACCCCATGTAGATATAATCATATAACAAAACCAAAACACTCACAAACCACCCTATATTACACCATTTTACACCGAGGCGGTAATGCCAGCACCGTTGGACTGAATGAGAATCGCCTTTACCACCGACCACTACAGCTGGGGGAGCAGGAGCTCCGTGCCCACCGCAGCCACAGCCTGGTGTTGCGGCTCTGCCGACCTGAGTCGGAGCCACCCGGCGCCGCACCACTGGGCGGAGCCGCTCCGGTGTGACTAATTTCCGCACCTAGAAAACTGACAGCCCCATAGAAAACCGCAGTCAAAACCCATCTTTAAAAATCTATTAGCGTTCCGGGTCGGCACCGGCGGCCGCTCGGTGGCTGAGCGCGCGATCGATCATGGCGCCGGGCCGCGTCTGTAGCCGCCCCGGCTAAATTGAAACGGATTCCCGGCCAGATTTTTTAGCCGGCCGGAATTTATCCGCCTTTTTATCCGAGCATACACTCGGCCGACACATCCGCATGAAAAAACGGCGTCGGCCATCAATTATATCTGGAGGCGCGCGCGGCTCGCGGCGTGCCTGTGCTCGGGAGGTCCGACTCGCAGCCTCCCGGCCGAGGCGGGCCGACGGAGACGTGACCGGGGTACGCAAGACGGTCGGTTTTTAAAAGTACCGTACAGCGCGGTCACGCTGGGCGTCTGTGGTCGACATTCCTTGCCTGACTGGAGGGGCTGGAGGAGCTGCAGGGACGCAGACGGAGTGCGGTACGATGAACCAAACCCGACCCGCGGCGCCCGCCGCAACGGTCAGACGGCCGAGAGTGGCCCTTTAAAACGACGATACCGCCTATCGGGGATGTTCGTGAGACCGTTATGTTGTACGGCGATAGCATCGGCGTCTTCCAGCAGGCATGGCCGGTGATCTCCATGGTCAGATCCTCCTGGCTATAGAACCTCGGCAGATGGGAATGCTAGCCGCACCGAGTAGGCTAATGCGGTTCTTTGCTTCACATTGTGTATGAATTTATGCGACATCAGTTGTGGTTAATAACTAGCAGCTAAATAAAATCGGATTCCAAGTCGTATGCACACATCGCATTGCTAAGACGTTCGCCAAGAAGATGCACTTCTTGCTATTTCTACATGATTGAGTGCGTTAATAAGTCGTTAATTTCACCAAGCGTTCTGACAAAGCTAATGACGCCTGCAAGGTATTCGATATTCCATAAAAGACTAATTCACTATTGCAAGTGTTTTAAGAAGTTAGGTGTTTAAAATCCTCGCATATTGTGATTTCACCAAGCTTTCACCCCACATGACCGATTATTCCTTCCAAGAGGGCCGGGTGGTGCGGTTGAAACCATGAGCGTGCGAGTCTGGTTTGGATTCCATAGAGTTGGGGCAGTGCCGCGGAGGCAATCACCCGTGACTCGTTGGCGGAGGCAGCGACTCGGTGTCGGAGCTGACTCAATGAAGGAGTTTACTTCGTAGCAGCGAATCGGTGTCGGAGCTGACTCAATGAAGGAGTTTACTTCGTAGGCAGCGACTCGGTGTAGGAGCTGACTCAATGAAGGAGTTTTCTTCGGAGGCCAGTGACTCAGTGTAGGAGCTGACTCAATGAAGGAGTTTACTTCGGAGGCAGCGACTCGGTGTCGGAGCTGACTCAATGAAGGAGTTTACTTCGGAGGCAGCGACTCAATGAAGGAGTTTACTTCGTAGGCAGCGACTCGGTGTCGCAGCTGGTTCTGGAGCCAGTGACTCGGTGTTTGAGCTGACTCTGTCTGCAGTAACTCGGGAGGCAGTGACTCCGGTGGCAGTGACTCGGGAGTCAGCGACACAGCGTTTGAGCTGACTTCGGTGGCAGTGACTCGGAAGGCAGTGCCTCAGTGTCGGAGATGACTCCAGTGACAGGGACTCAGTGACTGAGTCACTGTCGGAAGGCAGTGACACTCGATGTTGAGCTGACTCACGGTTAGGTCAGGGGAGGAAGCGCTGATGATCGGCACCCGGCATTCCTCCGGCCGGGGGCCAGAGCCGACCTGCCGGCTGCACCCCACCTGGCTGGGAACACTCCCAAAGCCACAGAAACCGGAACTGGTGACATAGCGGCCCATGGCACTGCCGACCCCCACACCCGCCGCAGGGAGCACCCCAGAGCCATAGAGACCGGAACTGGTGACATAGCGGCCCATGGCACTGCCGATCCCGACACCCGCCGCAGGGAGCACCCCAGAGCCACAGAGACCGGAACTGGTGACACACCGGCCGCAGGGAGCACTCCCATACATGGAGCCTTCGGCAGCAGCACATAGCGGTCCATGGCTGCCGACCCCGCATACCGCATACCGCAAATATCCCGTAATTTCAGGGCTCACTGCCTAGCATTATGCTGATAATATCATTGGCTCAGAAGGCAAAATGACAGCGATAGGTAGCGCTACCTGGAATGCCAACAGCCGAATCAAACAAATTAAACGCCCAGTCAACTACATTTTAATATGCACGTTTACGAAGAGAATTGCATATACATAAAATTAATAAATGTGTAAGTCATGCATTACTTCAAGGTTTCACTCGGTTTAGTCATTTTTACTCGTGTTTTCTTAATTAAAAATTACTCGGCCCAGCCACCAATCATGTTCAATGGAGACACACATGGACATGTATATTTCTAAGACTTTGTGTGATTACCGATTGTAACCGCTAAGTACTTTTTTTGCCTCGTCAATGCACATACAACTTTCTCTCTCAATCCAGTCGCCACGCCAAATGACTTTACAGTACGCAGCGTTGGACCATGGCGGCGTCCCTAATCCCAATGTGATAGCCCCGCGCTGGTCAGTAGTACTGGGTACTGGGTGACCCTGAGCTACAGCTGTCTGTCCAACCCTCCACCGGTCCAGCCGTCCCACCAGACTCCTTTATTGGTAATTTGTCTGTTTTCACCCGGCCATTTGGCCGTCAACTCTGGGTCCTTTGGCTGCCGCGTTTGACCGGCCTCGTGTCATTAGTGTGGCATCACCGGAGCCTGCTGAGGGCGGAGCGCCGGCCGGGTGGCACCGGCCATTACACGAAACTGAGACAGCGCCGAGCGCCTAGACAAAAGGGGCAGCCGGCAGCAGGACGGCAGAATAAAAACTATGCTAATGCCTGCTTGTGGATGATAGGTGGTCGGCTGACAAAAACCGTAATAAGAGAAAATTGGTGAAGATAGGGAGTGATTCGGTGGTTAAAATAGGGGTCACCGAGCCCGAGGTCCCCGGTGAAACTCGCCCCAGTGGCAGTGCTGGCCAGGAGCGGGGTAATGTGGGGCGATAAGTACCGTCTGAGGCGGCCCCAGGGCACGGCCGCCCCGCCGCCGTTCACGGGGCAGCTGCATCTCACAAATCTGACCTTGGTCAAAAGACAAATATGGCACATATATGTTGTGTGTTCTGTATCGTACGTAGTCTCGTTCGCAAAGGTTCATCTTCAACTCCCAGAATGGAATGCTATTTGAAATTAATAACTTTGTTACTCTAGATATTTATGACTAACTAATTATAACCAATTATGGTAGACATGAAACTCCAACACTGACAGCTTCTATATACAGGTCATAGAATGTTTTACGTGCGCGGCCACTGGCGGATCCAGGGGGAGGGGCATTAGGGGAAAATGCCCCCCAAACCGCCTGAAATCGGCGAATTTTTTCACATATCTTGATCTATAAGGAAATATAAGCAACTTGTATGAAGGAAAGTTCATTTTAAAACGTCTAGCAATGCATAAGGAAGCGAAATCCGATCAGTTTTCTGAACTTATTGAAACTTTTTGGGTGCATGCCCTCCCCCCCCCGCCCTGGGAAACCGTCGTTCTGGATCCGCCAGTGTACGCGGCTGTGCCTTATACATTACTTCTTCTTTCGTCTGTTTGCCTTCACCATGGTAAAAACCGCTGTCATCGATATCTATATCGAAAAGGAGGAGGAGAAGGAGCGCTTCCTGTAAGTGGGCGAAATGCCCGTTGGGGGTGAAAGGAATAAATAAATAAGCCGAAGCAATTTAAGCGAAAAATTAATTATAATGTTATCGACGAAAAAAACAGTATAGATCAACTTCCCTTAAAGGTAGTGTGTCTACTGACATTGGCGACATGGGGTTATGGACATGGAATTGTCGGGCAGTTTTTTCTGAATCA
>JARFNZ010145539.1:0-10208 GCA_031763405.1 Balanus nubilus
GTGTGGTTAGGGAGTGGGGTGAACCTGGTGTGGTTAGGGAGTGGGGTGAAGCAGGTGTGGTTAGGGAGTGGGGTGAACCTGGTGTGGTTAGGGAGTGGGGTGAACCTGGTGTGGTTAGGGAGTGGGGTGAAGCAGGTGTGGTTAGGGAGTGGGGTGAAGCAGGTGTAGTTAGGGAGTGGGGTGGGGTGAACCTGGTGTGGTTAGGGAGTGGGGTGAACCGGGTGTGGTTAGGGAGTGGGGTGAACCGGGTGTGGCGTGGGTGGGAACGGCGTGTGTCTGACTGATAAGATGTGAACGGCTGCTTGTAAAGCTTGTCACTGTTGATGTACTAACGGCGTGTCTGGAGAATTGCATAATGATTATGGGAAAATATGTGAAGATTAATTTAACTGATTCGCTGGCTGCCTTAGTTAATTGCCATTGTTGGAATTGAAGTTCGAAATGTTTGAAGGCGGTTGTGAAGAAAGGGCAAAGTCCATTTGCGTAGCCTGATGAGACCAATTCGGTTTTGATTCATGCTGATATAATGATGCATGTCTTACACGTCCTGATTTGTCTACACTTTGGCTCCCGGCAGGCGTTGCGCGGCCCACAGCCGCCAGTCACCCTGCTGCGGCTGTGTGACCAGCTGCTCGGCCTGGCTGAGCTGGAGGGCCGGCTGCTGCCCGAGCTGCTGGCGCTGCTGCACCGGCTGCCGGCGGAGAGCGGGCCGGCTGCGCTGCGGCTGCTGAGCCGGCTGGTGCTGCTCCGACGGCCTCCGCCGGTCACTGGCGCCGGATGGACAGACTGGAGAGAGTACCCACTCGACTTCAACTTCATCAGACAGAAACAGTGAGTCACCACCCGACCAAGCTTCGCCTTTCAACTATGAACTTAAATGCTTCTGCACTCATTGTCGCTGGGAAGGTGGCATAGTGCAAAAAACATTCAATAAAGTAACCTTAGCAGTGTTTGATTTTTTTTAAAGAGCCTTGTGCCGGAGAGCAACTTCCTTTGTAGATGGAGAGCAAATTTATAACATTTCGATTTTTGTATTTATTAAGACCTCTGCATAATTAACTCAATCATAACCTCTTAAATTGCCGGATTTATGAGTTCAGACGTATGCTGAGCAGAGCTTGCTACGCTGATCGGATGCTTACTGTCCGATAAGGCAATTTCAGCTGGCTAGCAGAATTTAAAACAAAAATTGATCATGCCTGACATACTTGGCCACGGTCCGCCCCATTCGCTGACGTCATCTGATAATGAGTACGACACGGACAACGCCACGGGCCACAGTTCATGCCAGTCAGGAACAACCGAATAAAAACGATATTCCAACCTGTTTGTTTGCCATTCAACGTAACTGCGTGGCACCCGCTGATTGTTTAACACTCTTACTGGTGCGAGCTTCGCAGTACGCATAATATTTTCACACTTTTAGAAGCATTGTAGAATTCAAACAGATACGGTACATTTGCCGATAAACAAATGCGTGTGCTTAATGTATAAGTGGAGTATGGATATGTGAGCAACAATACGTACAATTATTTTCACGTGAGAAGAGAGTATATTGTTTCAAGAGAGCAATATCTTTTGTACCACGAAAAGACCAGAAAATTACCAAAATTCCAACACTGCTTCGTAGTCATGGAAGTCTATCTCGGCCTTTTCTGTTAGGTTCATTAGTGCGCTTGCTACAAGGTGTTTGTGGGTGACACATGAGCATTATGGCGCGACTCCCCTGATATACGAGGCTATAAACGACAGCTGAACGCCGGTCTCTCAGCGATGAGCGCGCCTGGCGGCGGTAAGCTCAGCGAACGGCCGTGCTCCAGCCGCTATGTCCTCTGCTGCCCCTCGCTACCACTTCTGTCGAGCCCCTATCGGTCTGACTCGGCCGCCTTCTTTGACCCCCGTCGCTCGACAGAGCCGCGCCACGTCGCTCTGTACGCCGCAGCTCTGCGGCGGCACCGTCCGAGCCCCCGGAGCGGCAGCAGGGCGCTGTCTGCTCGCTGGTGGAGCGGCTGCTGCGGCCGGAGGACGACAGCCGGCCGCCGGCGTCGTCTGCCGACCTCACGGCCGCCTTGCTGGTGGTGCCCCACCTCAGACCGCCGCCAGAGGACGCCGCCGCCGCCGTCTGGGCGCTGTGGCACCGCCTGGCGGAGCAGATCGCACAACAGGAGACTGAACATCTCACAGAAGGTAGGTAGCACTGCGGTCGCTCTAAGATCACTGTTTGGTCCCGTTTTGGATGTTTT
Source organism: Balanus nubilus (assembly GCA_031763405.1). Lineage (NCBI taxonomy): Eukaryota > Metazoa > Arthropoda > Thecostraca > Balanomorpha > Balanidae > Balanus > Balanus nubilus. The sequence goes on from JARFNZ010145539.1 coordinate 2,244, forward strand.
ACCGCAGGACAGAAGTAATGTGCGTCCGCTAGTTAGATTGAGCTTGACACATATATATTTCGCTTGTATGGTATAATATCATTCGGAAACTGACATGGGAACCATGACTCAAGGCGCTACTCTCTTCCTTGTTTTAGCACCGCTGTTTGGTTATTCAGGTCTACCATCGCTTTGGTCGGAACCCCAGCGCCGCCTGACCCGGCTTGTATTCTTTTGGACCCTGCCGTGGGCGCAAATTGACATGCTGCCTGGCGTCCTAAACTCCAACTAACAAACAGACCCTGCCAATCCGGTATCGTCGGTGTGTCTGGTGTTGCCGCCTCTCCCGGCCCCGGTTCACCGTCAGCTGCCCTCCCCCCGGCCCCTGCTGACCTCGTGTGCCGTTCCTCAGACCCTGCCATCCCGGTATCGTCGGTGTGTCTGGTGGTGCCGCCTCTGCCGGCCCAGGTACACCGTCAGCTGGCTCTCCTGGCTCTGCTGACTGAGAGCGGCCTGCGGCTGGCGACCAACGACGCTGCTGCCGCCTGGCGGACGGCGCTCAAACTGACCGACTCGCGGCGGCTGGCCAGCAGCGCACACCTGCTGCGCGTGCTGGACCTGCTGATGACGGCTGCTGAGCCGGAGCTGAGGACGGACCAGCTGCTGCTGACGCTGTATCAGACGTTGGGACATAACCTGGCATCGCCGCATCACAAGGTAAGGAAGCAATCATTCGCAAAATGGACTCGAATCGCCACCATTCTATTAACGCATAGCGCGGGTGCGTAAATTGCTCAGGAGCATATGTGTAATGTGATGCAACATCTTGCTTTTATAATTCCTGACAGGTAAGAACGCTTGTCACTGAGTTAATATATGCTATATGACTAAAGTCTGCTTAGATTAGTCTTGTCCAGCTGCAGTGCTCCCTTTCACTGAGTGCGGAGTGATGGCGATGTATTGACGCAGTGTCCATCTCCTGTGTTACAGCTGCGTGCCCTGACTCTTCACCTGCTGTCTCTGTTCGAGCCGACACTCCCTCCTCCGCCGGCGGACGGGCCGCCCCGCTCTGCCCGCTCTGTGTTCACCACCTGCTGGGCGGCCGAGCGGCAGCCGGCAGACATCCAAAGCTACAAGGAGCGGCTCAAGTTCCTCCAGCTGCTCGACGCCGAGTACATCACCGCCAGTCTGCCGGTGTGCGGCGATTTCTCGGCAGCGCCGCTGCTGTACCTGCTGGGCACGCTGCACGTACCGTTCCGACTGCTGTGGAAGCCGTGCCAGGAGCTGGCGGCGGCGCACTGCCACCAGCTGCCGGCGGGGAGACTGGCAGAGCTGTGGGGGCACCTCAGCGCAGAGGCGGCGGACGCGACGCGCAAGCAGATGGCGCCGGAGGGGGGAGATGAGGCCACGACTGAGACGGAGATGAAGATGGAGACGGAGACGGGGGAGATGGAGACGGAGCAGAACGGCACCACAGGGACGGCGGCCGACTCTGAGCCGGAGCGAGAAGAGCTGGAGGAGCTGGACCAGCGTCTGTCGGCGCTGGATGACCGGCTCGACTTCGCCAACTTCCGCCTGCTGCTGTGGCAAATGTCTTCTGACCTTTGTGCTCTCCTTGAGCCGGTCTGCGGCGCTCAGCTCATCGACCAGCTATTCGGCTTCCTCGACAGAGAGTTCTTCGCGAGTGACATGAGCTTTGCTCGAGAGCAGGATCTGCTCGACCGGAGGAGGCCTACTCAGGCGCAGGGGAAGGTCCAGAAGTTTGGGAGAGGCTCGGCACGGGAGGACGCCGCTGAAGAGGAACATGGAGAGGAGGACGAGGAAGAGGAGGAGGAAGAAGAGCGACCGAAGAAGAGGAGGGCAGGGGAGAAGAAGAAGGGAATTGTACAGGCGCTGTGTGCGCACCTCACTGTAATGTCCAAGATGACGAGTTTGCGTCGTTCGGAGAAGTCAACGCAGCTGTTTGAGACGTTCCTGCATTTCCTCACCCACAAGCGCTCCGACGTACAGAAAGTGGCACTCGAGTGCGTGTACGCGTACAAGGCTAAGGGACTGAACCCGTACCGTGAAACGCTCTTCAGCCTCATGGAGGACACCAACTTCAAGACGACGCTGACGAACTTCAGTATCGACACTGAGTCTGGGATCCTGAAGCCGGAACATCGGCCTCACGTGCTGCCTGTGCTGACGCGGATCCTCTACGGTAGGATGCGGACCAGCACGGGGAAGGGCGCTGCGAGCAGGGACAACGCGGCCGCGCGGCGCCGGGTCATCGTCGGCTTCCTGGGCGGCTGTCGGTCAGAGGAGGTGGACCAGTTCCTCGACCTGACGCTGGCGGCGCTGGCGGCGCGTGTCAGACCTGACCCGGTGGCAATGGTGCGAGAGGTCATGGCTTCTACCGACGCGCGTCACGCGCTGCCGCTGCGGCAGCTGCAGAGCGCGCTGCTGCTGCTGACGGCAGTGTTCTTCAAGCTCGGCAGTCGGCTGCAGCCCAGCGTGCCGCGCCTGCTGCGACTGCTGCTGGGCGCGGCGGCGCACGTCTCTGCCCTGCTGGCCGAGCAGCACCGCCTGCCCGGCTGGCACGTCAGGACCCTGAAGAAAATCCGCGGCATGATTCTGGCGTGCCTCGGCGACCTGTTCGAGCGGTTTGACTCCCATCCGTGGAGTGCGGAGGAGACGGAGGCCGTGTTCATCGCTTCCGTGTGGCCCTCACTGCCGAAACTCACGCAAGAGTCGACCACGGCGCCAACGGGGCTGCTGAAGCTGTTCCTCGTGTGGGCCTCCACGCCCCGCTACTTCGCCCTGCTGGTGAAGGAGACGGCTGATGTTCCTCGCCTCAGCCCGCTCTGGTGTATGCTCTCTTTGCTGACGGTGCGGGGCTGTCACTTTTATGTGACGAAGGCTGTAGTGCGTGCTGCTGAACAGCTGCTGACCGAACACCGGCCACCACCACCATCGACGACTGAAGAGGAAGACTCTGAAGTCCCGCCGCCGCTGACCGTCACTGGCCTGCCCGAGTGGGCCACAGAGGGGGCCGCTGTGTCGGGCCGGGCCGCCGTGGCTGCGAACGTCTCCCCTCTGCTGGAGCACCTCCACAGTCGGCTGCAGGGGGGCGGCGCGGCGCGTCTCTCCACCACCGAGCTGACGGTGCTCTCGGCCGTGTGTCGACTGGAGGCGGGCCCGGCCCGGGAGCACGCCGCCTCGCTGGCCGCGCTGCTGCTCCCCGTGCTGGCCTCCGCCCGGCCGCCGACCGAGACGCGGCAACGCCAGCTGCTCATCACGCTCCGACACCTGCTCAGTGCAGCGGAGAGGCCGACGCAGTTCGTGAGACCACTGGCGGGGCTGCTGTCCCATCTGCCGAGCAGGGAGAGTCACCTGGCTGTGGTCAGCTGTCTGCGGACGGTCGGCGAGCGGGATGCGGCCGTACAACCGCTGGCGGAGACGGTGGACGCCCTCAGTGCCATGGACACGAAACAGGTGGACGAGCCGGACTTCGACCGACGGCTGGAGGAGTACGGACGAGTGAACGAGCGCCTCCGACATGCGGAGATGCTTGTAGAGGACTTCCTTCGACTGGTGGTGCACTGCTGCCTGTGGTCGCTGGAGCACGAGGCCGACCTGGCTCTCCGAGACAGCTCCACGTTCTGTCTGCAGGAAGCGGCGCGTTCTGTCGGTCGTCTGTTGACCTTACACCGGTCGGCCGCCGTGGCGTTCCTCTCTGCGTGCCTGCTGCCGGCGCTGAGGCAGAGACTGCGCAGCAAAGCCGACCAGCTGCGGCACGATACTGTGGCTGTGCTGCAGGCGGTCGTGTTGGCCGGCGCCGAGCACTTGCCGAAGCTCGCTGAGCTGGCGCAGCTTTCAAATGCAGCGGATTCCGAAAATGATTTCTTCGAGAACATTCGCCACATTCAAGTGCACCGGCGTACTCGAGCGTTGAAGCGCGTCGTCGAGGGTCTCACAGACGGCTCTCTGCGCATGCGTGCTGACGTCGTGACGAACTACATCCTGCCCCTGGCAAACGTGTACCTGTTCAACGACAAGTACGCTAAGTACACGGGTCTGACCGACACAGCGGTGAGGCTGATCGGTCTTGTATCCGGACGGATGTCGTGGCATCAGTACCAGGCGTTCCTACGACACTTCCTCGTCCTCCTGCCGACTTGCGCGCGCCAGCGGGACGCCGTCAAAGTGCTGGTGGCGGTACTGGATGCGTTCCCATTCGACCTTTCTTCGGTGGCGCCCGATGTGACGATGAGTATCATCAGTGCGACTCGCGCGGACGAACACGGCTGGAGGACACAACGTCAGGCGGCGGCGGACGGAGAGGCAAACGAGCCTCCGACCGAGCAGCCGACCCAGGTGGAGCGGGCGGGCGAGAACGGCACCGCCGCCGGGCCGGCCGAGGCGGAGACGGCGCTGGGCCAGGAGACGGCCGCCGAGCCGCTGGAGCCGGCAGCCGTGGAGGTGCCGGAGGAGGAGCCTGCACCGGCGGCGGGGGCGGGGGCGGCCACTCAGTCAGCCAAACAGGCGGAGATGATCTGTCGGACGTTGATCCGCTCCACGCTGCCGGGGCTGCACGCCGGTCTGGTGCGACGGGCGCGCGGCGACGAACAACATGTGATGAACAAGACACTCGACCCAGACGAGGAGCGCTCACAGCGGCTGCCACTGGCGCTGGCCATGATCAAACTCCTGCAGAAGCTGCCTGAGGGCATCCTGGCTGCGAATGCTGCTGGCGTGCTGACTCGCGTCTGCGAGCTGCTGCGCTCGCGGACGCCGAGTGTGCGCGAGGCGGCGCGCGAGACGCTGCTGCGCTGTCTGCGCGCGCTGGGCCCGGCGCACCTGCCGCTGGCGCTGTCCGAGCTGCGCGTGGCGTCGGGACGGGGGTACCAGCAGCACGTGATGGTGTTCACGACACACGCGCTGCTTCGGGGGATGTGTGAACAGCTGACGCCGGGGGATCTGGACCCGTGCGCTTCGGATGTGGTGGAAATATGTCACTTGGAGCTGTTCGGACAGACCGCGGAAGAGAAAGAAGTTCACAAGATCACATCGAAAACGGCTGAAGCGAAGGGCGTCAAGAGCTACAAGATGATGCACATTCTGGCGCAGTACATCACTGAACCGTTCCTGCATGCACTGGTGAGACCACTGCAGGAATGGGCGCTGGGCTCGCGGACCGCCAAGGCGGCGAGTAAGGTGGCTGAGTGTCTCCGTCACGCCTGCTCTGGCCTGGTGGACAACACCGCTCTCGAGACGCCGGCTCTGCTCGTGCTCGGGCACGGCCTGGTCTCCCAGAGTCTGCCCCCTCCGACCCCTGCTGGTGGCAGCGGCAGGGGTAAGAAGGCCAAGACCAAACCGCTCCCTTCCTGGCTGCAGCGACCGGACCAGCTGCTGATCCAGAAACCGCCGCCGCGCCACGGGGCGCCGGCCCGACTCAACGCCACCGTCAACTCGCATCTGCTGGTCGACTTCGGCCTGCAGCTGCTGAGCGCCCTGCTGCGGAAGGGCCGCGTCCAGCCGACCGAGAGTCGCCATGTCTCCATGCTGGACCCGTTCGTGCCTCTGCTGGTGGGCTGTCTCTCCGAGCCAAGCGTGCCCCTGGTGACGGTGTGTCTCCGCTGCTGGACGCACCTGTTGACCTACCCCCTCCCGGCGCTGCCCGCCCAGCTCCCGGCCGTCAGCGGGGCGCTCTTCAGCCTCCTCCACAAGTACGCCGCACCCGGACTCTCCAGCGGGGAGAACCGAGACATGGTCGCCGTGGCGTTCCGCGCGGTGACCGTCCTAGTGCGTGACGTCACCGCCTACACGCTGACGGAGGAGCAGCTCCGCGTGCTGCTGACCTACGCGGAGCAGGACCTGCTGGACGCCGGGAGGCAGGGCACGGCGTTCCAGCTGCTGCGCGCGGTGTTCAGCCGCCGCCTGCACGCGCCCGAGCTGCCGGAGGTGGTGACGAGGCTGGCCCAGCTGGTGGTGACGGCCGACGGCGAGCAGCCGCGCGCGCAGGCGCGGTCGGTGCTGATGCAGTACCTGCTGGACTACCCGCTGGGGGAGAAAGTGAAGAAGCACGTGATGTTCTTCCTGCAGCAGCTGGGGTACGAAGGAGAGGCGGGCCGCCTGGCAGCGCTGGACATGGTGTCCGATGTCTGCCGACAGTTCCCACAGGTACGGCCATAGTTATGGGGGTGTGATTTGTCCATAGCTCAGAGCTGAGTTCCGAGTTTAGCCCTGCTTGATGTGATTTTCAATTCTGTATATTATGCTTGGTAGTGATCAAAGTATGAATGAAACCCACTCGTCGCTGCTCTTTTGGTAGTCGGTATATATTTTTTGCGTTTTATACCATTCATTGCCGCGTATTTTCCGAAATAGTTTGTGTAGCCTTCTCAGAGGTGGGAATGCAGTTCACAATTGCCATGCCTGGTCGCCTCCGTACTGGACAGGGCCTGCTGAGTTCGATCGCGCCCCTGCTGTTCGTCTTCCTGTCCGCCCGGCTGGTGTCGGAGCCGTCGCCGGGAGGTCGCCGCCGGGGGGCCGCCACTGTCTCGGGCCTGCTGCAGCGCGTCTCGCCGGAGAGGAGGCGACACCTGCTCGATATGACGCTCACCTGGCTCCGCGGCGAGGACGCCGCCAAAAAGGTGACACGCTAGTCACAGAGGTGGTTGATTGTGTTATCTTAGGTACTAGTTCAAAGACTTTCACGTGTTGCTTTCATTTCTCCGTATAGTTCAGTGAGAGGAGTAATTTATTTACATTCCATTTTAAGTTTTTCTTCTGACTTCCTGTTTTCGAAGGAGCCTAAAACACGTTACACTATGGTATTTTGTCTACGCTTTGCGAGTCTGCACGGACTGCAGTTACACGAGGAACACTCATCCACTCATCCATGACTATATATCGCTTGTATTAAAGGTCTATTTAAGAGCACTTCAGTTATGACGATGTCACCGGTCAGTGCATGTGATGTGTTTGGTCCGTATGACTCAAGATTGCGTTGTAGCCCTATGCGTCTGTTCGTCATTGCCAGGTGGAGCAGGGTCGGATGGCCGCCCAGCTGGTTGGCCTCTTCCTCTCCGACACGACTGACGTGGCCGGCTCCGAGCTGGACCTCATCCTGCCCGAGATCTGCGCCAGGATGAACCCCGAGCTCAACGACTTCTTTGGCAGCACTCCTCAGGTGGGTTTCACTGGGCTCGGGGCTGGTCAAGAAGTTGTGCCATTGTATATTCCTCATTAACTTATCTTCGTGATAGCCATCATTGTCCGGATTGAGCATCAGGCAAGGTAGACATGTCTGTTGTCAGCTGCAAAGCCGTGTTCAGTACTGTGAGCGTGTTCCTCTGTCAGCAGCGCTGCTGGGGAAGCCTGGCCTAGTGTCCTGGTATCAGTACTGTTTGTCTTCTCATACAGGCTGAGCTGAACGGGTCTCCGGAGCAGCACACCGACCACCTGCTGTACCAGCTGCTGGGCTCGCTGCTGAAGCTGCTCACCCGCTGTCCGGAGGCCATGGAGGCCACTCATCGCCACGCCGCGCTGATGACAACAGCTTGGGGTTAGTACGGAGAACAGACTGGGGTCAGTGACGGAATCATGGCTCGTTTCTCAGGGAGCGGTGCACGCACGTAGACAATAAAGTAGTGTCGTTGTTAGCGCTGCGTCATGACGGGGATAGCTGCAACTTCCTGCTTAAAATTACAGTTTTTAATTAAAGGGAATAGTCCGCCTTTAACATGGGGTTTTGAATTGAGATAGCCAATTTGTAGCTTGCATATAGGAACACCATGACACAAGGCCGCTTATCTAAAAACTTACTATCAATGGTTTGAGAGCAAGTTTTTTGTTTAAATCGCTTGATTTTAACCAGACATGTGAATAATTCCAGATGCGACCAAACGTCATCGAAAAAAAAACAAGAATTGCAGTTAACTTGAACCGATTTTGGCTAAATTTAGCCTAATTATTGGCGGTTGTCCATCATTACTACGT
>JARFNZ010145550.1:0-10207 GCA_031763405.1 Balanus nubilus
CCCCCCCCCCCCCCCCCCCCCCCCCCCTCCGAAATTTCCCAGGGGGCCCGCTTTGCCCGCTAACTGCTTCTTCGGCGAGGGCCCGCTTTGACAACAGTCTTCTATTCTGGAAGGGGCCCGCTGTGGCAACGGTCGCTTTTCTGGAAGTGGTCCGTTGTGACAACAGTTCGCTATTCTGAAATGGCCCGCTATTACAACGGTCCGCTATTCTGGAAGGGGCCCGCTGTGAAAACGGTCCGCTATCCTGGAAAGGGCCCGCTGTGAAAACAATCCACAATTCTTGAAGGGGCGCGCTGTGACAACAGTCCGCTATTCTGGAAGTGGCCCACTGTGAAAACGGTCCGCTATTCTGGAAGAGGCCCTCTGTGACGAGTCCGCTATTCTGGAAGGGGCCCGCTGTAACAGCAGTCCGCTATTCTGGAAGGGGCCCGCTATGACAACAGTTCGCTATTCTGGTGGGGGCCCAGTCAGCAACCAGTCGCGTCCTTAGAAGATAGAGGTTATTCCGGCAGTTATTTGCTTCTTCAGAAGGGCCCATTTAGCGATTGTTCTGCTGGTTTGGTAGGGCCCGCTCTTGCATCATTTTTCTGCGGCAGAGGCCTGCTCCGGAACTCCTTGATAGGGGCTTGCTCTGGCTGTTGACTGCTTCTTTGGTGGGAGCCGGCTATGCGTAACGGGCTCCTGTACACAGCGGGTTCCTGTATTTGGCTGTTCCCTGCCATTTTATCGGGGCCCGCTCTGACGTCTGCAACTGCTGCTTTGAAAGAAGCTCGCTCCGGCCTCTCCCTTCTTCCTTTGAAAGGACTCGCTTGCAACTCACTGCTTCTTTGACAGAGTCCCGTTCTGGAGACTTAATACTTTTTTCATAAGTGCCGCCTTGGCCTCTTTCTGCTTCTTTGAAACAGCCCCGCTCCGGTAACTCTACAGATTATTTGATAGAGGTTCCAGTTGACTTCTTCTTTGGGAGTGGCCCACTGGGAGTCACCTTTCTGCTTCTCTAATAGGGGTCCGCTCTGGCGCCTGACTGCTTCTTTGGTAAGGATCCGTTCTGGCTACTTTCCGATTATTTTACTGAAGGACATCCGGAAGCCAAAAAAGGGCCTCTAGAGGTCAGAGTAAGGTTTCTGGAAGACAGAGCAGGTCATGCGGAATATAGCGTAGGTAATTTGGAAGCTAGAAGGCCCTTTGGAGTTCTACAGTGTGCCCTCTGGAGGCTGCAGTGTGAACCCTCAAAAGCGCAGAGTGGAAACCATCGGAAGTTGGCTTGCGCCATTAGGACTCCAAAGAGGTCTGAGCGGGCTCTCTGAAAACCAGAGTGGGGTCCTCTGGAGGTCAGAGTGGGTCCTCAGGGAGAGAGGGCCATCGCGAAGTCAAACTGAGTACTCTGTTGAATAGACCAAATTGATCCTCTGTTACGCCAGAATGAGTCTGTAGATTTAAATACATCCTTTGCTGGTCGGAGTGGGCCCTCTGAAGGCAGGTTTGGGCGGTGGGTCCTCCGTAGATATCTGAATCACGATCCGGCCGACGAAATGAGCTACGTTTAGAGATGCGATTTGTGTATTTCGGGGGTAAGCGGGCAAATCGTGGCGATATCGCGACCGAAAGGCGAGCGTACCAGCCGGGGATGCTCTTACCGTACACTGTCCTTTCGATCGCAATATCGTTGTTATTTTTTTCCGACCCGTGCGACGGCTGAATTAGCAATTTGCGCATCCGAACACATTTTATTTGGCTGGCGGAGCTGCGTTACGCCAGCGAGCAGCGAGATGATAACTTTTAGGCAGGGCAACATCGCTGCGATGTAGCTGCGAAAAAAATCGTATACGATTTTGTGATCAAATGGCCGGTGTGGGCTGGCTTTAAGACCCTACACAACATCAAAAGGTTGGCCTTAAGAAATGATATGTGTTTCTTCATTGTAGGTATAGTTATTATCATAATATGTCATATTTAGTATCAGCATCCATTAAAAATACGGCCCTTGGTGAGGGGGCCCGTTGTCCATGGGGGCCCGTACTCAGGGCTTTGACCCCCCCCCCCTCCGAAATGAAATCCTGGTTGCGCCACTGGGGAATAGGGACCCTTCAGATTGTATGAGGGGATCCTCTGTCGGCTTAAGGGGCCTTTGTATGTCTGATGGACTCTATGTTGACCGGAAGGGTATCCTGGTATCTTGAGAGGGTCCTCAGTCAGCTGGAGCCCTGTTCGGTGCACGCTAGTAGCGCATTTCGCGATCTGACGTCATACTACGCTATTCGCTACTGTGACGCCACCAAATCACCATGGATACCAACAATTCAGAATGGATTGCACTTTTAGGCGCATGAAGGACGAGATATACACTTGTTGTGATTCCGTGCTTTCCGTTAATAATTTACCGTCTAATTCTTAATGATATAGAAATGTTGTGTCCACAGCGTGCTGGAAACTGGAAATTTCGAGCCGGTGATAAAAAGTGGACCTAGATTTTCGGTGAGAGAACAGAGTGGCTTGTTAATATCGGTTTTGGTGGCATTTTAATACCTATCATATTTTTTCATTACAAGCTGTTTTTTGGGCCATGCCAATTCTAATTTAAAAATGAATTACCTATCTAAAGCGAATTGTGAGAGAGCCGCAGCATGTCCGTTTCTCAGTCAGTGGAAGAACTAAAGTAACCTGAACCTCGAGGAGCTTACGGAGCCAGATGGAAGATGTAGGTAAGGCTGTATGAAGGAGCTGGAATTACAGATGAATGCGTCGCTTGAGGTGTGACGCCTGCTGACTTCGCCTCGTCGAGATAAAGCTGCAGCGCCAGCTGGCGCTGATAGTGCCAGGCGGCGTATTGGCAAGCCGAAGTCGAGGAGAAGAAGGAGGCCGAGCTCGGAGCGCGCCAACGGCCGGAAGAGAATAGATCGGCTGGTGATCGAAGTGCTGAGGGCCGGCAGCAGTGGCCGTTGTGCTGGTAGGTGTTGGTGCCCGATGTTGGTGCCCGGCGTTAATGGCCAGAAGCGATGCCTGGAGGTGATGGCAAGAGGTATATGCCGGTGTTGGTGTCCGGCGGTAGTAGCCGGAGCGCAGTGGCCGGAGATGCCGGCTGAAATGGCCAACACTAACCTATCTAGAGTTGCAACGCCTAACTGCGTTGCAACGCCACCACCACGGTGGTTGGTGATCTTGAGGGTGATGTGTCGAGAGTGCAATGGTCAAATCACAATGTGCTGGAAGTGTATAAACCGGTGATACAAATGACGTTGGTTTTCGGTGAAAGAATACAGCGTCTTTTTGGTATCGGTGATTTTTGGTGGCATATCGGTGGTTTTTGGTCGCAACTTACTGTCCATGTTTGTTTTGTTTCAACAGCTTAATTTGTCTCATGCGCCATTATTGAAACGCATTCGCTAGCGCTCTCCACGCTTCTGCGATTTACCGCTAGCAGAAGTAGCCTCTGCGCAGGACTACGCGAGCGAGCGATGACGTCTCGTTGCCAAGTATGACGTCATCTCCTTCCAGCTCCTCATTGGCTGCTGACCAGTTACCATGGAAACCGATAGCGCTATTAGCGCTACTAGCGTGCACCGAACAACGCTTGGATAATTTAGGGACCTGGGGAGCCCTCTGTCGAGTTCGACCTCAGTGGCTCTCTGCCGGCCTGAGGGTCCTCTGCCGGCTTGAGGGTTCTTTGTCGGTCTGAGGGTTCTCTGTAAGCAGGAGGGTCCTCTGTAGACATGAGGTCCTCTGTAGGCATGAGGACCCTTTGTCAGCATGAAGGTCCTCTGTAAGCATACGATTCATCTATAGGTTTGAGGGTCCTCTACCGGTATGAAAGTTCTTTGCCGGTATGAGGGTCCTATGTAGGCTCTGTATGAAAGTCCTTTGTAGGCATTAGGGGCCTCTGCAGGTATTAGGGTCCTCTGTAGGCATGATGGTCCTCTGTTAGCCTGAGGGTCCACTGTTAGCCTGAGGGTCCTCTGTAGGCATGGGGGTCCTGTGTAGGCATGGGGGTCCTGTGTAGACATGTGGGTCCTGTGTAGGCATGAGGTCCTCTATCAGCCTAAGGGTCCTCTGTAGGCATATGGGTCCTCTGTAGGCTCTGTATTAGGGTCTTCTGTAGGATCTGTATTAGGGTCCTCTGTAGGCTATGTATGAGGGTCCTCTGTAAGCTCTGTATGAGGGTCCTCTATAGGCTATGTATGAGGGTCCTCTGCAGGCTCTGTATGATGGTCCTATGTAGACTTTGTATGAGGGTCCTCTGTAGGCTCTGTGTGAGGGTATTCTGTAAGCAGAAGGGTCCTCTGTAGGCAGGTAGGTCCTTTGTAGACAGGAGGGTCCTCTGTGGGCTCTATATGGGGGCCCTCTGTAAGTCTTATGCTATGTATGAGAATACTCTGTAGGTCCTCTGTAGGTCCTCTGTATTAGGGTTCTCTGTAGGTCCTCTGTATTAAGGTTCTCTTTAGGTCCTCTGTAGGCTCTGTATAATTTTCTCAGTAGGGCCTCTGTGGAGGGGGGCAATTTTTGGTCTAAGATCGAGAATGTTTGAACGGTCATAAAACATCAAGTTTAAAAGCAAATTGCAAACGAAAGGCGGTAAAAGGGGAAAAAATGACATTACAAATTATTAAATGTAAAATTTGAACTTCCTGACCTAAACTCGACCTGAACTTGAGGACAAATGACAAAATGAACGTAACAATCGAATACTATGGCTGAAATAACATATAAAACATATGTCACACGGTATTCACATAACTTTTACATATAGTGACCTTTGGTGACCTGAATTTGACCTTGACCTATACTCACTATGACACTCATACTCTAGCATTACCTTCCGCTGATATTTGGAAGTGTTTTGGCCGAGTTAAGGTACGCTGCTGTTGATAGTCTGGTCTCTGTAGCATAAATGTGAAAATGCGTGATTGTTTGCCTTTGACCTGACCTTGGCCTGAACTTTAACCTTGGAAAGAAAATGTGAGTCGTGCCTTAGATTTGTCTCGTTGATACCCTTTGATCGCCGTCTTACGCGTCAAGATCAGACTATTAGTTCGGAAGTTAGCGAGGGGGGGGCGAAAAACGCCCACCCCCCCAGCCAAAAGAAGGTGGATGGAGACCCCAGCGCCGCGCCGGTTAATGGGAGTGTGTCTACTGATTTTTTTATCGCCCCCAAAATCAATTGTTTTCTCGTTTGAATGATATAAAATTCACATATAGGCCTTTATTGAATTTGTGCTTATATTGTTACAGTTTATTTCGGTTTAGATATCGATGAAAGCAGATTTAACTTTGGTAAAGGCGAACACACAAAGAAAGAAGTAATGTAATATGGCTTACGTAAGACATTCTATGGCCGTGAAGACGAGCGGATATTGAAAACAAAGAGTCCAGGCAGAACCGAAGTTCTGTTTGAATGCTGCTATCAGCGTTCACGAGCTGTTTAGTTGAAATGTGATTGCCTTACGCCATCTATACGTTGGCGAGTCGTCATCAACTTCTATTGGTAGAAGCAGGCTGGGGTAAAAAGACATTTTTTATTTCCTACCTATGCTAGGTAATCGGAATTATTAGTTTTATACTGGATAATTGACTTATGACTTAACACGCGCCGTGGAGGGGGTCTGAGAATTACGCGCACTGGAGGGGGAGGGGGGCGGATCTCGCCCCCCCTAAGATCTCAGCTCCTATGAAAGCTAGAATAACGAAATTCGAGGGGAAAGGTGGGGGCGTGAGGGAACTCTATAGTGTGCAAATTTCATGACCCTAGGTTAATATCTTTCGAGGTCAAATGCGGTCAAAGGAGGTCAAATTTCCCATATTAGGACATTTTCCAGACAATTCGCATTATCTCAAAAACTATTATAGCTAGAAGGAATCCTCAAAGAGCATTCGAAAGCCATTGAAACGCTCTTTCCTAAGTGTGGCATCAGATTTTACCTCAGGTCAATAGTTTAGGCTCCAGAGGTCATCAAACTTGAAAAAACCTGTTTTTTTCTGCGAAATTGCATTCGATAATAACTTTTTATCTAACAAAGGTAGGATATATATTTTGATACCATCGTGTTTCTCTCGTCAAGGCGGTTCGAATCATGTTACTTTTGCCATATTTAAGTTAATCTCAAAATTTGACCTCGGGTCAAGGCCAAGGTCAATGTCAAAGTGATCCTAATAGTTCAAGTTGCATATCAGTCGATGCGCCTCGATGAAAGTAACACATTGGCGCCGGGTGGTCTGGAGGGAGCTGAGCGGTCGGGAGGGCACTGAGTGGTCACAAGGGCGCTAGGCGGTAAGAAAGGCGTTGACAGTCAAGGGGCGCTGGGCGGTCAAGAGGTAGTTAAACGGTCGAGAGGGGGCGTTCAGAATGGCGCTGGGCGCTTAAGAGGGCGCTGAGCGATCAGTAGGGCGCTCGGCGGTCAGAGGGGCGCTGGGCGGCCAAGAGGTTGTTACGCGGTCAGGAGGGCGCTGAGCGGTTAGGAGGGCGCTGAATAGTCAGAAGGGCGCTGGGTGGTAAGAATGGCGTTGATGCTGAGGAGGGCGCTTGGTGCTGTCAGAAGAGCGATCGGCGGTCAGAAGGGTTCTGGGAAATGAGGAGGACGCTGGGTAGTTAGAAGGGCACTGGGCGGTCGGAATGGCGCTAGGTCTTCAGAAGGGCGCTGAGTGGTCAGAAGGGCGTTGAGTGGTCGGGAGGGTGCTGGGCGAACAGGAGGGCGCCCAACGTTCAGAAGGGCTCTGGGCGGTCAGAAAGGCGTTAGGCAGTCAGAAGGGCGCTGAGCGATCAGGAGCGCCCGGTGGCCCTTCCGGGAGGGCGCTCATATGGCAAAAAATAGTAGTTATTTTATTTTGGGTGCTAACTCTGCTCAGTTTACGCCAACCATCGTAGGCGCTCTAATAAGGATTGTGGGTGCTTGGGCACCCACAAAAATATACCATTACACCCCTGCTAGGTAGACCCGTCCGGGGCAGGCAGAGAATGTCGTTACATGAGTGGCACGTAGCGCGGCACAATCCATTTTCCCTTTCCCTTTTAAAAGTGTTTGATCGGCTCTTTTTGGCGCTCTACTTTTGTAATACCTTACGTCTCAGGAGGATGAATTTGCGACTAGCTGATAGATTGAAGTGTCCTTTACAACTCGTAGGGAAAAGTGGGGTAAAGCGGACTACTGGGGCAAGGCAAACCACCCACCATCCTGATTTTATGAGTGGTGCTATCCACGTGCAATTATTCAAACTGAGAGTGAATTAAGTTGCATTATGAGTGCGTGTTTCCGTTCCAGAACAAAATCTATGGTATTTTCGTTTTCTCTTGAAATTTGAGTGTTTTAGTGTTTGTATATGTATGTATGTAAACGGTTGTAACTTACGTTAAAATCATTATATTCATTGACGTCGTCATACAATAACGAATCTCGCACACTCCATGACTCGGCCTGACGTTACAACGATCACCACCAGCGCAGCCTCGCTCGCCGAGGCTCCTGGCCAGACGGATGATGTTAGATCGAGTTCCGCAATATTTAACTAAACCGCCGCAGGGTATGAAGCTAATCGAGGCACGGGACCACTAAATTAATATCAGTACCCAAACATTAGGTATCAAGGGCAATAGTTATGTAGTTAATAGTCATGGTTTTCCTAACTTTTATTCGCTATAACTTCTATTCATGGTTCAGGAACTAGAGGTGCAACTTTACCTAAAAAGCTGTACCGGCACCGTGCTGGCGGCGTAACAATGAAAATGAATGTCGGCATTTATCGCAGATCTTGACACATTACGGATACATTTACCAGCCTATGTATGGCCTGTATCATAAATCTGAATGTAACATTACCGGCAATTTACAGGCTTTATCGGATTTTATACCGCATATTTACCAGCATCAATTAACATTTGTCAGTGTTGAACAAAACTGCTGCGTCTCCGTGCAGGGGAGGAGGGCGGGGGTGATGCAATCCCTCTGCCGATTCGCCCCTAACTGAGCTGGAGCTTCGCGGTAAAAACGAGCGCGCTGCTTGTGACGAGGGGAAGTCAATGGTATCCCATTTTAGGTCCAGGGTCATTTGGTGACTTTTGAGATAAGGTCAATGACCCGACATCGCCAAACTCTGTGTTTGCAAATGGAATGACTTCTTATTCAAGCTAGAGCCTCAATCTTAACACGCGCCGTGGAGGGGGCCTAATAATTACGCGCACTGGAGGGGGAGGGGGGCGGATTCCGCCCTCCTTAAGATCTCATTGAAATTCCATGAAATTCCATTTTTCCTCTGTACTCCTACTTCTGTGGAACAAACAATGTCATAAGGTCATTTTTTTAGTTATGGACGAAAAGCAACTCCATTTGCATGTCTTACGCCTCTTATAATAGTCGTAATCGGCAATTAGATTCCGTGACTCTTAGATTTCGCATGCATCTCGTCCGCTGTCATTGGTCGTCGTTCCTATGCTGCCGGATGACCTTGACCTGGCTGAAGATAATAAATGACATTAAATGGCAGTTTTAAGTGCGAGGCATGGGACACATTCCGATTTATTGACTGCCAATGCGTTCAACATTGATATTTTGCGTTATAATTGGTTCCCCCGAAAACGTCATGATTACAGCCATAGCATGTTGTCTTTGACCTGACCTGTGACGTCATCGGTGGCCCCGAGGACAGTAATAATAGGTTGCATTGTTAAGCAATGATATTTTTAACGCTATTGAATTGCGTTTGATTTGTTTTAATTGGTTGAACTGTTTCCGGGCTCAGAAAGGTGAGGTGCAAAATGACCTACCAGGGTATTCTCACCAATGCTTTATAGCGTACTCGTAGTACATATAGTATATATATCGTATCGTAGTATATATATATATATATATATATATATATATGTTACGGGCAATATACTGACTCGGGTAGTATGAATACTGTCCAATCGCCCGGGTAGTATGCATACTGCCCGGGCGGTTGGGCAGTATGCATACTTCCCACTTTCTAGCTCACGGGCAATATAGAAACCCGGGCACTATGCAAACTGCTCGACCTGGGCTGTTTGTATTCCTGCTATATGGTCCGTTTGTGAAGTGCTCGGCCAATTTCAGCAATTCAGAAGTAAGCGAGGGTTGTAAGCCTGAGCAAGTAAGCCTGGGCAGGGGCTGTAGCCGCCCCGGAGTCAGGGCGGGGGCGACATCGACACGAGGTCGGTGAGCCAGCCGCCCTGTCGAGTTATTTAGCTTGTCGGGATGGACCCTCTGGAGTCTGGAGGAGCTAAGAATGACTGGAGGCGTCTTGACGCAGGGCGGCGGCATAGCAGTAGGACAAACGTGGTGACCTGGAGAGTTGCCCGCCGCCCACGTCGGGGGTCTTCTACAGTAACAGTGGCCCGGCCCCAAACGCGTCGTTCCGGCCCCTATCTCAGCTCTGAACAGGGGCTGTAGCCGCCCCCGGAGCCAGGACAAGGGCGGCGCAGACACACTGTTGATGAGCCAGCCGTCGCGCCGAGCTCTGACTTGGCGGAATGGGCCTCCTGGAACCCTCTGAAGAGTAAATATATGTTCACTCCGGTACATATGTGAAAATGCGTGGGCGGAGGATACATGGTGAATGCAAACTATGTGTGTAGAAATATCACTGGGGAATGGATAAATTAAGTCTTTTTGATCAATGTTCTCGATCCTGGGTATCCTGGGTATCACTATTGCAACTCTTAGCGTAATGGTTTTCTTTAACCCTCGCCAGTGTAGGACAGAACTGTTGCGTCTCCGTGTAGGGAGGGGGGGGGGGGGCTGATGCAACCCCCTGCCGATTCGCCCCTAATTGAGCTAGAGCTTCACGGTAAAGACGAACGTGTTTCTCGTGACGAGACAAGGCCAATGGTATCCAATTTTAGGTCCTAGGTCAATTGGTGACCTCTGAGGTCAGGTCATTGACCCGAAATCGCCGAATTCCATTTTTGCCGACAGAATTACTCCTAATCGAGCTAGAGCCTCGCTCTAAAGACCAAGACGCATTTTGATGCATTACAGGTCTCAGTTGACCTTTATTACTAGTCAAAGGTCAAAGGTCAAATAAGGTCAGCTGAGGTCAATAACCTCGGTTGACCTGTAATATGTCATGACCTCATTTAACCCGTATTTTTGTAAAATGGATGTGAAATCCGAAATCAGCGCATAAAAACACCCTAGCCCGCGACTGGCTGGGGGGGGGGGGCGTTAAACGCCCCCACTTTTTTGGCCGCGTATCGCTCTGGTTT
>JARFNZ010145561.1:0-10207 GCA_031763405.1 Balanus nubilus
TATAATTTATTGTCCTGCGTCTAAATTCATCATTAACTCCAACAAAGTGGAAAAAACCCTTACATTCCCTTTAATTGTTTATTCACTTTTTTGGGGTTGAACAAACTATGAATTTGAGGCGACCAGTGCACTGGTCGCCTCAAATTGCATGTGACCAGTGCACTCCCCACTGCAGTGGGGAGTCCGGCTGGGACAGGCGTTTATATGCATATATGTGTGCATATATTCGTTATATATTTCATCCATGCGCAATGGCTTTTCAGGGGAAGCGTCAGGTATACAGGAAAAAGCAAAAAAGAACATGAATAGGGATAAGAAGCGACGGTACTTATTCATGGACGAGGCATTAGACACATAAGGATTGAGAGCATACGTAACAAGGAAAAAATAAACAAGTGTGATAAAATGAAAAGGTGATACAGCAAATGCAAAAACATCGAGATAAAACACCATACAAGCGGGCGGATCTCAGGCTGACAATACGACACTGTGTGCGCGAAACGCACACAATGTCGGTCGCTAGGCAACAGCCGGAGGCAGCTGGGGCATTCCACAACATTTCGACAAGACGAACACACCCTCATCTCTCACTTTTTGTTCAAATTTGGTCTATAGGGTTGTCTGGGGTCCTAAATTCATATGTAACAATATTAGCCCCATCTAACCTCAGGTTTTTTAGTTATAGCCTCGGGTATTTTTGCGAGGTCAGCATGCAGAGGTACTTTTGAAGGCGGAACTTGGTCATTTAGCTAACGAAAAAGTCGAAAAATTTGATGTGGGCGAATTTGCAATGAAACGGAGGTTCTAATTATAGGTTTTGTTGCGTGACCTTGAATGTCCTTGACCCCGTGACCTTGCGACCTTTTTTCCTTGACCTCATGTGACCCCGGGTACACCTCTGATTTAAAATTTTAACCTCCCAAAATACTTCCCTATGTATTGCCTGACAACACAAAAAATAAAAAAATGCGTTTTTCCTCTTTCTGTATTTTGCGTCGATATACGTGCATGTTTTCGCTTAACCCCCAAGGGGGAGGGGTAACGGACGGATATCTCAGCTACCATTGCTGCTAGAAGGACAATTGTTGGCACAAATACTATCGGAGCAACATACAGTACAATGCACTCATGATCATTTACATTATTTGAAACCTAGGTGATGCCTGGATGCAAACATTAATTACCAGTAATACGTACCATATGGTAACCACTCGACAAAGTCGTGCTGTGGTATCATGCTTGTGGTATGTCCCCAAGTACAGCGCTATCTCCCTGTTCCGAATCTGCGCGGACAACACGTCTTCCGCCTAGCAACACCTAAGGGGTCGAACCCCCTGGGAAAGGGGGAGGGTAGGTCGGGGAGAGGGATCAGCGGCGGCCGATAAGTTAGCCATACGGTGTGGCGCCGCACGGTTGAACGGACGAGGCGGATCTCTCGGCTCTGGAAAATCACATTAACATCGAAGATCTTAAAGCACTCCTGATCTTTGTGAGTGTTGAATTGGAACCAAATGTGCTGAAGAATGAGGAGGGTTTGTTCTGACCATTTTGAACGCACAAGATTGTGGCGAGGAAGAGTGTTAAAGCAATTTCAGATGTTTTGATCAATTTTTTGAACGATGAACGCATAAGAAGAACGCATGTCTGTGCTGCTCGTGCCGTATAAAACTGCGCAGAGATCCAGCAGGCCTCCAGATCCGTCAAGATGTGACCAATGATCAGAAACACAGCAGTGATGAATCAAGTCTGACGAGACCTGCATTGTCAAACGGCAAGTCGACACCATCACGTTTAGATGCAGGTGCTTTTGCTCGTCATCTCGCCTCCAAGGACAAATAAGTTTGAGACTAATGTGATTATATTTATATATGGTAATTATTTTGGACAAAATCAGTAGTTACATCGTTCAGTCAAATAACCTAAATCACATCGCTCAGTTATCAACCATTTGACATTTAGGTCGTCTTTATTGCTCTGTTGATATCCGTGGGTCATTCTAACGTTGTATTGTTCATTCCTAACGCGATGTTTGAACTGGGCAAGCGGCACTGCAAGGTCGGATAATTATGTGAATATGTGTTATCATGTCCTAACAGAGTGAACGACAGAGGAAGTACAAATATGTAACGTTTCACTTCTTATGTAAGCAAACTAGATTCAAATTTACCAATGCTTTGTAAATGGTTTCAGATGAACAAGCTCTCCTTAAACATGACAAAGACTTCCTTCCAGCTTTATAGTATTTTTAGTCAAAATGTTAATATAAAAGTAAATCTAAATGTCACAGTTATTAACATTCTGAGACTGTTAAGTATCTTGGCGTATATATAGGTGCAAATCTTAAGTGGAAGAGCCACATAGGTCATATTGCTGTCATAATTAGCCGAAACATAGGGATAATGAGTCGATCAAGATTCTTCCTGGGCCGTAAGCATCCGCTATTATTGTATATTAGTTTAGTGTTGCCCTACCTGAATTATAGCTGCCTGGTTTGGGGGCATTCAGCTCAATCATTAGTCAATAAACTATTTATCCTACAAAAAAAAGCAGTGAGAATTATTGACTATCAACCAGGATTGCCCATTCAAATCCAATATTTCTAAAACTTCAATTACTTAAACTTAAAGACATTGCTAAACAACAGTCGATTCTTTTAATGCATTGTGTTTTCACCCGAGAAACCCCATACTTGATTAAATCACTCTTCAATTTGTCCCCACCTAATCATCGTGAATCCAGAGTAACACGCCACTTCAATGAAACATTTAGTAGAAAACTTTATCGCATCCGAACAATAGCCTGGATTGGTACGCGTCTATGGAACTCTTTAATATCGCCCGTTTTCCCACAACTTAATGAGATTCCCCTTACGAAACAGCTAATCAAAGGATTTACCAAACGGAGGATTTACCATAGGATTTCACCATAGGATTTATAGAGGATTTTCATAGAAGATTTACCATACTTGAAGAATACGTTGAAATGATGACAGCATCATAATACTAAATTATACATTGCTAGTAATATTTGTGATGTTGCAATAACACCTAACATACTGTACAAAATGATAACAAAATTACATACATAAATCAAGAATGCACAACTATGCATGTGGAATGTTGTATTAAGTGTATGAGTGCACACAAGACATATATGAATATCCAATACATACAGTATATACAATATACACAGTATAATGGAGATGTATAAATATATAAACAAATACAAACGTTTACAATGCATAGTACATTGTAGTCATTCAGGTAATATATAAGAGTACAGACATATTTATATGTAGTAATGTATACGCATAGTGAAGTAATATTATTAGTGGTATATAATGCCACTAAACCACCGGGCGCTGGAGCCGGTAGGCCAACTGGCAACAAGCGTTGCTTAGCCAGGAGGCGTCACCTGGTTCCAGTACTGACAATATGCATGACAAGGACCTTCCCGACCACTTGAATGATTGAACAGATGAGTGAATGAATAGCCCTACTAACTCCGTGAATGTATGTGATTGTGCACCAGTATTGTAAAAATCGGTAAAAAAAATGAAGTAGTCTTTGTCAACTGTTGCTTTCAGCAGTGACCTCTTTCGCCCACATTAATTAACTTATTTTACACCTAAAACTAACACTCCTTATCACTGCCTGCCTTTCTTATGTGCTTCTTTAAGTTTGTTTCCATTTCTTAGCAGGAAGTGCCGCGACATTGTCTCTGTATTTGTATTGGGTGTTAACGTATGGTTCTGTGAGTCGTTGGGATCGCGGGAGGGCGCACTCCTGGTCACCTATTCATGGGTGGTGGTGTATTTAGAAATAAAAAAATACACAAATTAAAATTGAATTATAGCAGCTCGGGTTAAATAATGATGACGTCATTCCAATCACGTGTCCAGCGATACCCCGTGGCGAAAGACTCACGGCAACTGTTGCGCAGTGGGTGCTACAAATGTGTGGTCCGTCTCTAAAATCGGCTGATGCCGAATAAATGGCGCGTGATATGCCACACCAGCCTCGCAAAGGTACCGACATCCAAAGCAGAGGCGAGTCGCTGCCCCAGAAACGGCTAATGACTATAAGCCTTTGCGCAATCTGGTGTTGACATGGGTGGCCGATATCGACTGGAAACGGCGCATTTCTGAAGCTGAGAGTTTATGGTTGTGTATGGTGGACATGGTACTTATTGTACAGTTCAACCGACTTCGGATGGAGTGAAGAATGCATTCGTTGAACTTTCTTTCATGGAAACGCCCTTGGTAATTGATGAAACAGCAAAATCAGATGACTAAAATACCCTCGGTTACTTTTACAGCTAGTCTAGAAATAATAATTACATTTCGTTTTATATATTTTTCAGAACTGTAGCTCCAACTGTCTTTATTCACAGCAGCTAACGTTCACACAGTAGCACAGTGCAATTCAGTGAGAACTGATATTGCAACGCAGAGTGACCTTACAAGGAACAACATTGATTTTGTTAGTTGTATTTGGCCGTAAAACGTAACGCGTCCACCTCAGATGTTACAAACCTATTGTTATCTGAATTGGACTTCACCATGGCATTATTTACAAGATACATCAGATCTAGATCGTTTTACCACGTCGGGCTCTTTAGAGCAGACACTGGTCACAGAAAAAACAGGTAGGCTGTGAGAAGACCAGTGAAATGTTTCAAACATCTTTAATCTCACTTCGAATCAGATAGCATTTCTTGCGGGTTACAACTTTATTGTTCATAAATAAAAATATTTGAGTCAGCTTATATAATTATTCTAATTATTTGGTTTATTTGTTCCTGCTCCATCTCTCCGCAGTACCATCGTCATTCAAACTGCAAACAGAAGAACATTTTTTCGCTTGTTTATTAAGAAAATAAATAGAAAATCGACCAATGGAATGCTTCCAAGATTGAACTAGCCTAATTATTTGCATTCGTTAACATTTGAAGTCATACACTTCCCATTTATTATCTCACTCGCACACAACTCGGCAAACTATTGAGCAGTCGAAGATCCTAAGGCGCCTCGACTCAAGCCAAACCTTTCCAGGAGACAAGATCACTTCGTTATTGCTACAATTGCTAACCGTTTAGGCTACGAGCATCGCTAGGCAGACTGGT
Source organism: Balanus nubilus (assembly GCA_031763405.1). NCBI lineage: Eukaryota > Metazoa > Arthropoda > Thecostraca > Balanomorpha > Balanidae > Balanus > Balanus nubilus. Next base: position 5,125 of record JARFNZ010145561.1, read on the forward strand.
ACATTCGTAACGATACGCACCACATGTCAATTAAATTCGGTCGCATTCACGCACGTCATATAACGTCACTCACACTCCACACATGGCAAAACACGATCAAGATACTGTATTAAATATATTGCTATGCTCTATTGCTTCTATTCAGACCTTGCTTAGTAGCCGTTTCCGTTCCTGCATAAATCGCCAGCCAGCAGCCGTCTCAGCACATGTAAAATTCGCCAACGACTAAATGAGACTCATGAATCAGCTTTGTTATCGCTTCAAAAGATCATAGAGCTCCGATCCAGGATTTTTCTGAAATCCAGCTGTGTTATAAAACCCTACTACCGCCACACACGAACGAAACTCATTTCTGCATTAGCGAGCATTGAGTCTTAACCGATGTGCATTGGCGAACCTGTGACTACAGAATGGTTTGTAATATTCCACGGCGACACGAAAGAAAATCCGGCTGTTGAACAGGAATTTTGCGCTGGAAACACGTCTGAGGTGGCGTAGCTGGCGGAAACATGCGAACGTGGCATTCGCAAACGGTCCTCGCTACATTTTATTGCTTGTGAATACTCGTTATTTGGCGCAATGCCGCACGAATCACCACGAACGAACACTGCTAATCTAGCGCACTGGCTACTCACTGACTGTCTTAGGGCAGGACGGTGTTCTCTAGTGACCTGTGTGGGGATGGGGTGGAACTGCGCATCCGTCTCCGACCAGGACTGTGTTCTAGCTGCCGGTGCTGAAGGAGATCGGGACTGGACTTTGAGAAGTCAGGCTGGAGCGAGGCTGCTGTGAACTTACGGTGGTAGTGATCAGGACCTATGGCTGCTGGACCATAAGGCAGACTTGTTGGGGCGTTTTTAATATAATATATGCACAGATACAGATTATCGAGCGTGTGTGAACATAATATATAGATCTAGACTGATTTAAAATTTTAGTTTTATCAGCTGTCAGTTAATTTCAAATTCTTGAAATTTGAAAGCATATACCAATGAACACACTTAAAATACAAGGCAGCTAAGTGTGTGGTAGCTTGTTTGTAGCTGAGATCCAATCAAAACACTGAAAGTGGCATACCCATCATATGCTATATAGATTGTTTGATTATTTTAGCCATCGTATTTTGAACTAGCCTATTCTTGGAATGCATTTGGGAATGTGTGTGTCATTGATCACCCTAACACTATAATCGTGAAAAAGAAAAATGGATTAGACACTATAATGCATCAATAAATGCAACTACAGGAATGAGGAAGTGCATAGGTAGAGTGAATAGGAAAAGGAAAATGGACTAGATTGCTAAAACTGAGAGGACAAAATGCTAAACAGCATCAATAGTCCTCTCTTATCCTACATTGAGTATTTCTAGGCTGGGGCGTGGCAATAGAGGCATTTTAATATTGCTTCTCTATTGCTGATTACAACCTATCACACTTTATACACTTCGTTGTTTATGGAACCTTCAACGGTCTCCCGAAGGGGACATTCAATAACAAATCTATCGACCAGACCTGACTAGATAGATCGTCTCTGACTAGAATCATCACCCATGCGTAGGCCCGCTACTGCATATGTACACGTTATCAATGCATCGATTTGTACACTCCTGAACTGACCCCCGAGCAACATCAAACAACAACCTAAGCATGTAAATAAAGTTGCGAGACTTATGGAATAGTTTGAATCACATGATAAGGCGGTATTACTGAGTGACTCTTGTCTGAGATCTAGCCGGTGAACTAGGGGTTTACCACGTCGATGGGCGAGTCGGGAGGTGTCAGAGGCTGCGAACCCACCGACGCGTCCTCCTTGAAGCAGGACGACTCGTAGTGCTTGTTGAGGTACGACTTCAGCGCGAACGACTTGTCGCAGCGGTCGCAGTTGAACGACTTCACCGCCGAGTGCGTCTGCATGTGGGCCCTGAGGTTGGAGCGGTCGGCGAACGACTTGCCGCAGTGCGCGCAGCCGTAGGGCTTCTCGCCCGTGTGCGAGCGCAGGTGGCCCTGCAGCAGCCACGGCCGGGAGAACGTCTTGCCGCAGACGTGGCACTTGTGCGACAGCTGGTGCGTCAGCAGGTGCATCGCCAGCGCCGGCATGCTGACGTAGGCCTTGCCGCAGGTGACGCACTTCTTGGCGCCCTGCGAGTCGATGCTGCGGTGCGTCTGCTTGTGGCGAGACAGGTTCGACGAGGTGGCGTACGTCTTGCCGCATTCGGAGCACTTGTACTTGGATCGCTGGTCGGGTGAAGTCGTCTTCTTACTGCGCCCGTCGCTGACAAAGAATGCCTCGTACGTGTAAGCCACCGTCTTACCGTTGTTGAGTCGGTAGATAGGCTTACCGTCGATGTACTCCATCTGGACGGTTTGCTGCGACAGGTCCTCCCCGGGAGACGTTGGCGTCGCGGGACCTCCTTGCTGCTGATCCTGCTGGGCCCCATGATGCTGCTGCTGCTGCTGCAAGTGGTGCTGATGCTGCTGATGATGATGCTGGTGTTGCTGCTGCTCCTGCTGGTGCTGCTGGTGGTGGTGGTGGGCCTGCTGCTGCTGTGGGGGAAGAGGAGGTGGCGGCGGAGGGGGATACTGGGGTGAGTGGGGCCGGTGATGGTGTGGCGGCGGCGGCGGCGGCGGCGGCGGCGGCGGCAGCGGCAGCGGCAGTGGCGGCGGGTAGCCCGGGTGGTGTAACAGGGGCGGAGGCCGCCGGTCCACCCGCGCCGTGCTCAGATCCAAGATGGCGTGCGCGGCCCCGAGGTCCTCGGGCGGCCTCTCCGAGGGCGGCACGATGACGCTCTCGGTGCGCGGCGCCGCCAGGTAGGAGGACGTGTGGCGGACCACAGAGACGGGCTCGGCGTACACCGGGGAGGGGCGCAGCGGCAGCAGCGGAGACCATACCGGCAACGAGCGCGGCGGAGAGAACTCATACTGCCGACCCGACTCCTGGACGTAGCCTGCGGCACAGGAGAGAGACAGGCGCCCCGCCGGTCACAAGGTGGTCGTCGTCCAACGGAGCCTGTCAGAGGTCAGCTGATACAGATACGTGCCGCAACAATGGAGTAGCTTTCTAATTCGTGCTTTCATATAAAGCGATCGCCGAGACAGGCAAAATAAACAATTCATAAAATCAGAAACTACAAAATTTGAGGTCTCTGGACGGACTTCTGGACAAGTTATTTCGTGGGTCATTTTATTGGACAAATTAAAATGCTTCCGAAGCATTGCGGCACGATTTGTAATGTTGACCTCAGCGGCGCATGGGGAAGCCCGGTCAGCGGATGGGAGATTCGGCAAAACGGCACATCGACGCAGCCAAAAACACATCGGCGAGGCAATGCAGTACAACAGCACATGTATTTAAAAACGGAGCGTTAGTACAGTAATGCTGCATTAAATATGGCACAGTTTTGTAGCGGTGACAGTAAGACACGGGGGACGGTCAAGCGAACATTGTCATTTGAAATAAGCTTACGACAAGTCAAATTACACATGTAACGTATCATGCTACGAAATCGCCACTGGTGCGACTTTGATATAGCCGTACAATGATATAAAATCCTTCCACTCATACACTTTGAGTAAAATGATTAAAGGAGCTAGTAAAGTGCATTCCACACGAGCGTGTAATATTCATATTATGAAGCGGCTCAAAGCAGGTATGCACAGAGAATGCAGACCTTTACCCCTCAATTATATATGCGAACGACCCGAAATTAGACCATGGATCTCTTCACGTGCAGCCAAGTATCATAGCAACTTTGGTGTCAAAAGTCAAACAAGACTAGGAATGTGAATGAAGTGGGAACTGGATGCTCACACGAATGACATTTCGTGAATTATCCCACTTTGCCGGCGTCGTACGCGCCGAGCCCCGAATAAAAAATCACGTCTTCCCCTCTCCACCCCTCTCCCCATCCCTACCCGATACCGGGGTTCACCCCACACCCCAAAGGTGTCCCCTGCATGTCAGCTGCCGGGGCTTCTGATACGCCCGTCCTTCCCTCCCGGTCTGTCTGAACCGCTCACGAAATCCCAGCACCGCGCCGGCTGCTCCGCCGCCGCCGCCGCCGGTCAGCGCGCGGCAGCCCCACAATGGTGCACACCAGACCTCCAGGAAACCTGTTAACCGTCCGAAGCCCGGCCGCTCCGATCCACAGGTCTTCGGTCACTAAATCAGGACCTATGGCGGCAGCCGCCCGCCCGCCCGACTCGACAAATACCACGCCTCGGCCGCGATCCATTATTAATGGACAATTTGGCACACTGGTGGTTCGGACTAACCACCAGCCGACCTAAGCCCTCAATCTATTTTATTCCTTGGCTCCATCCCTAGATTGGCAATGAAATCGGGGCGCGATTCGTGCCGGAGATTGGCTCAATACGCCGAATGTGTCCCATAAATCCTTAGCAGCGTCCTTAGGTCAGAAATCAATCCGCTCGGCACCGAGCCTCGGGCTGCGAAGGAGAGAGACGACCCGCTTTTCTTGCGACACCACACACACAATGGGTGGTATCCGACCAATTAAAACGGCAAAAGGCTGCGTATAGTTCTAAAGAAATTTAGACTCTGTTCGTCTTTGATACAAAAATACGTGCATTTGGTGTGGATATCAAATAGGTGTTTCAACTCTCCACATCTAGATGCCACATACAGTAAGTGTATTTTATTTTTATGAGCATATACATATATTTTAAACGCATTAACATTTTCAGTTTTGTCAAATGCATTCTAACGAGTGAACATTGCACTGTCACTTAGCATGAAAATCCAGAAAAATAGCATTAGCTTTTGACGTTACCAGACAAATTATCTATAGTCAGCATGTATATCTACATAAGCGTAGGAACAGGGGGTCAGGGCCTCTTTTCGGACACAAATTTCGCTATAATCTTCTATTTTTTCAAAAGCAAAACGTAAGGCGCCAAACGATTCACCAAAGCGAGTGGAACTCAAATCCGCAAATAAATTTATCATAGGGGTGTTAGGTTTCCGTCAAGATGCGATTCCAGTATCCCAGCATGAAAATCCAGAAAAATAGCATTAGCTTTTGACGTTACCAGACAAATTATCTATAGTCAGCATGTATATCTAC
>JARFNZ010145583.1:0-10206 GCA_031763405.1 Balanus nubilus
CTCTCTCTCTCTCTCTCTCTCTCTCTCTCAAGTGATCCGTTCAATGCTGACTGATGCGCAGTTCATCGCTGGGCTCCGGTATGCCACTCCTAAATTGTCGTCCCAAAAGGAGCTGAGCCGCCGACTGTCTGTCGTCTCGTAGAGGTATGTTGTGGTACTGCGAAAAGGCCAACACCACTCGTTCCGTGGTAATGATTCCGTTGCCACCCACGCTCTCGCGAATTATACCTTTTGCAGTTTTTTGTTTTACTGCAGCCTCCGCTTGGCCTTTCGATTTTGAGTAAGGCACAGAGGAATGAAGAACCTCTTCACTAGTGGTGCCCCCTCCCATTTGGTCAAAAATAAAAGCCATTATATAGTATATCTTAACAAATGACTGCGTTACGACCTTTGATCGATTTGATGCATCGGCCGGGGCCCCCATGTCAATGTCCAACTTTTGTCTTTGACCTGACGTCATCGGTGAACCCGTGGTCAACAACATTAATGTTCCCTCGATAAATTTTCCAGGGCCGTCTGATTTTTGTATCAGCCGAGTAGTTTTGGGGATGAGATGGGCGGGGGCAAAAGATACCCAAGAATACCCCACTAATGCGCGGGTTAATAATGCATTTCATAAAGGCCATTTGGCACAGGCTTATTTACATGGTCTTTCTCATTGAAGGTATCTTTTCAATCGCGTGCCAATTGTACACGACAAGTTGTAGGCACGTGAAATTTAAGTTGGTCGGTCAAAATCTATGGCCATTTTGATATCCGATTTAACTTTTGAAGAAGCTACTGATTTCGTCTGTCTGTGCGTCCAGAGCGCCACTGTCTCTTAAACGTCCGCTCGGCTTAGGCCTCCGACGGCCAAGTCATCAGCCGTCTGACGGATCGCCCTTTGGTTAGCTCGCATTCCCGATCTGCCTCCACTGAACTTTTGGTTTTGGACTGCATACTGTCCGATGTGCGGAAGTGTGCCCGACCGACCTCTCTGCCGCCGTGGATCCTGAGGGCGAGCTGCGCGCCGTCCACGGTGTCAGCCGACCTCCTGCCGTGCGCGTGGAAGTACAGTGAGTGTCCGTGAAAACGGCTTGGCAGGAGGACGAGCAGAAACTTAAGTGTGATATGAAAATGCTCAAGAGTTGTGTTGTTTGTTGTTGAGTGATGTTACGCTCGTAAGTATAGTGTTTTTGTACACATATCAAGCCGTTGGGAATCGATACCTGAGAGGGCGTCTAGGGAACTGCTGCATTCTGGACGCTCTGAAAGACGTGACTAACATGCCTCACAAGTTGATCCAGACATAGGAATGCCCACAAATTTAGATTGGCATACTTAAATTTAATATGTGACTTGTGCGCCTATGGCAGGCGATTAAAAAAGTACCATCGACGAGATAAACCATGTATAAACCATGATATTGAAGAGATATTCGAAATGCTTAGCAACGCATTTGTCATCAAACATACAGTTGCTATATGCAGTTGTTATATCGTAATTATCGGGAACCAATTGTCCTTGAGTTCTCTATCTTTAATTCTTCACGAACATACCTGGTGTTAATTTAGTCGCAATCTCTTGGGCGCTTGTTTGCGAATACCCGCATCCGTCCTGAATAAATCCGAGTGACCTTGACGAGCTTGTCATTCCTGAAGAGGAGTGGGAATCATTTCCTGGCCGTCCTCTACCGCAGCTAGACGACTCAGTAGAGGGGAGAGGAGGCTCTAAAATGGCAGAGGGGAGGGAGGCTCTAAAACGGCCTCTCCACATTCGCATTGTTAACTGTGGGAAACGCGGCAAACTGGCTATCACATCCCGACAAAATACTGTCGTGACCATGAGGTCCAGCGGGATCCAGGATCCAGCAGCGGGGAATCTGAGCAACTTTAGCAACCAGCTAGATAAAATTTGTTTAAATCAGCCATCAGTGCGTAAGCAAGCGAAAACTGGTCAGTTCACAGGATTCTGAGACTTAGAATTCGGCCGCTCCCAACCCACTCGTTCCAGATACGCCAATTTTCTTGACCATTGACAACTAAGTGAAGTGAAGGGTGATATACAAAACTATGTGATGCGCAGATTTTGTGCGCCTCATTTCCCCTGAAGAAAAGTTGCCTTATGCGAAATATGCTTGTTAAGTCCCTTATTCATCAATGAGCGCAGAAGCTAACGAGTTTATCAATGACGTCATTTGACAGTGTGATGAGAGAATACCTACCTACATTGCAGTGCTTCCCGTCATCTTAATGTGAGTTGTAATTTACTTCATCACAATATTATTAAGTCTATAGTGTGACAGACTGCAACTTCCTCAGGCCCGGACCTCACTGAACGAAAAGTAAATGAAACTTAAAGCAAACGTAAACACTATGTCTTATTGTGTTTTAATTGCACCGTAATGCAAAGTTATCTTTTTACTTTCCCTTCAACGTTGTTTATACATCTGGTTGTAGCCTGCTTGTGTTTTCTGGCTGTTTTTGGTCTGCTCAAATTTGCAAACTTAACGTTTTGTCTACGTTTGCTCTACGTTACGTTTACTTTTCGGCCAGTGAGGAACGGATTTTACGATGCTAACGATTAGATAATCAGAAGACTAGTGGCCTGAATCTGACCTCCATCACATAGTCACAGTAATTGTTTATTCAAATCCATCTATGCGGATGCAAGATTCTTTTAATTTGTCGTCATACATGTCGGCATTAAAATATAACACCCAAAACACTCGAGCCTGCAATACAATACAATAACTTAAAACAACACTGATAACATGACGACAAAAATACACTAAAAGACAATGGTGACACACAAATACACTGATCAGTACATATTCAAATCGGTCCACGCGGAGTCACCTTTTCACCTATAAACTGCGCCTTCTCAGCTTCAAGTGCGCTTTGAGTGCACCACACGGCGTATATGTAATACTGAAATGCTGATAGCGGTAGTGCATTCCACTGAGCGATGGCTCTATGTACAGAAACGTTCGTTTAGTTGCCTAGAGTCTACAGCGAGGTAGCTGCAGATGGTGGCAAGATGCTCGTGTTCAGTACTTGTGTTGACTGAAGCCTGATTTCGCGGTAAGTACAAGGAGAGAGCGCAGCGTGGCCCGTGTTGGCGGGTCACAATTCATATGGAACCTTGTACACTTTGAGACAATCGCGTTCAGAGACCATCCCCAGAAACAACGGCCACCCAAGAGATTGGAGGGCTGGAGTGATGTGGTTCCTTTTGCGTTTGCCTGAGACAACTCTGACCGCAAAGTTCAAGGCTTTCTGCACGCGCGCCTGCTACGTCTCAAATGCACCTCCCCACACAGGTAAACAGTAGGTCACATGTGGCAGGGCATGGGCCTGAATGATGAGCTGGAGCGACTCAGGGATAAAGTGATGACGAAACCGGTCCAAAGAGATGAGGGGACCGAGACATTTGATTACTTCATCCGAAATATGGCTCTCCCAGCTCAAGATCTGGTCAAGTGTGACACCAAGGGTTTTGAACGATCCTGCAACATGCAGAGACCAGCCGCATGGTGTCGTTAGGATACTTGGAACCGATCATTATTAAGTCCGTTTTCTCCATTCATTTTCAAATGCGTTCTGAGATAACCATTTCTCCAGCGCAGAAAGAGTGTACTACACTCGAATTTTATGGTCAGAAAGGCAGATATAATTATGATATACCTTTCCAGAACATGGCTGTAGATAAATTATATTATTTAGCTAGGGCAGTGACATTCAAGCTATTAAAGATTATTCAAACACCATACATTGTTTAAAAAGTGAGTAAGAAGTGTAAAAAGTGTTGTCTTCTTTCTTTTGTTTAAGTGCGTTGTTGTTGTTCCATGCTTTTTACGACAGGCTGATGAAGAAAGACGTATGTCTTTCGAAAGCTTCCTACACTAAAATAGAGTTGGTGTCCATATCCAGAATGTTAGTGTCATCTGCGTGATAAATTATTTAACATGTGGAGGAAGTTAACTTAAGTCATTGACAAATATACTGAACAAGACTGGTTCCACAATTAACCCCTGAGGACGCTGACAGTGTAGTAGTGGCCCATCGCACCATCTGTCTCCTTTCCGCTAGGAAACTGGTAAATCAATGCGGTTGTATACTGCACCAAGGAAGTTTCTCGAGGAAGACGCCGCTATCGGCGTTGTTGAAAGCTTTACTCATATCAAGCGTCGTTATCGACGATGCAAGACCTTGATCGGTGTTGTTTTGTGACCCACGTGACAGCATCGATCCTCATCCTCTGCTGAGAGCGTCGGCCGGTACGCGTACTGATCGTCTCCACAAAGAGCCTCCTCTGACCATCAGCACAGCTCCTCTGACCATCAGCACAGCTCCTCTGACCATCAGCACAGCTCCTCTGACCATCAGTACAGCTCCTCTGACCATCAGCACAGCTCCTCTGACCATCAGCTGGCGCAGAGGACCAGACTGCAGAGACTGACCTCCACACGGAGCGGCCGCCTCTGATCCCTGATGCTGACCCCGGCGGCCGGCTGGTCGGCCGGCTGCCGCAGACCGGTCCTGCTATGATCCACCCCGCCCCCGCCTCTTGGCGTATCACCGCCGCCGCCAGCCACCGCCTCCCCTATTTAAGAGGAGGATCCTGGTGAGCAGGGGACTTACTTTGCTCTCTCTCCCGGCCGTCGGAACATCACCGGTCAGTGACGCTCTCGGCCCGCTCGGCTCCGACCGTTCCCTGCTGCTTCGTCTGAAGCTCGCTCGGCTGCGACCGTTCCCTGTTGCTCCGTCTGAAGCTGATTGTGTGCGCTGCCTGCTGTCCTTTGCCGGGCCGGATTCGCGGCTGACGCTGGTCTGCGCTCTGTTCCAGTGCACGATGCGTCAGTTGGTCCTGTTGGTGGTGGTGGTGGTGGCCTGTGTGAACGGCCAGAAGGGGTACGACTACAGCCCGCCGTGCTCCTACCTGCCCCCGGCGCCAACGCAACGCGGTGAGTGACGTGTGCGGACCAACCCGGCCCCATCAACCGCACAACAGATACCACAGAATTTGGGTGATAAACGCGATTCACCAAGCTCACTTCTTCTGCAAAAACACCACTTCTACCTCGGAAACATAATTCATTACTGTTTCCTGGATCGCCTACGCATCTATAATGTTAATTTCAGTAGCTCGAATTTTAACGGTAGTCAGGTTAATCCAGAACATTCTTGCGTATTTTGTTTTGGAAAATGTACTTCAGTTTTAAGAAGTTGGTACATCCGAACGCTAAGCTTCGCGTAGATTTTGCATTACGTCGAAGAACGAAGAACGTTTGGCCTACTGATTTGCGAAGCGTGGAGGCTGTGTTTTTGCCGCGTTCAGCTTTATTGTTTAAGAAAACATGTTAGGTTCAATGCATTTAACTTTAAAGGATGCTGAATGCATGCACATGCGCGAAGAGATAAACACGCATTCATGTAATTACGCCTTTCTTAATTATCTTCGGTCGTCATTAAATAATTGTCTTTTACTAGTACATATGTATTTAAAACAAAATTATTCAAATTCTCACACGAGTGGCCGCAAAGTGCGTTGAGACTTGAGAGCTTTCAGCTTTCGTCAGTTTCAGAAGTAAAAATAGTGCATCAATATACCAAAAAAGCATTATGCTTAAGGTATGCTATATAGGTGTAGAAACTATCGGCAAAACTATGAACCAATTTGGAGGCTGAAGTGTATCAGCTCATAAAAAATAGGGGCGGATGCTGGGTGGCAGGAATCGATGTCCGATACGCGGTTTATAGCTGGGTAGGTGGGTGTTGTGTGCTCAAGTTACATAACTCAATGCGCTCAGGGCTTAAGCAACCACAAACATTGTTTTGCTTCCATTGCCTCTAAATGCACTAAGAGAACAATTACGAAATGGAATGATGTCTAATTTCCATCCAGTTATTCAGGAAGCTGACTTGCTAGCTGAACTCACCTACAATGTTCGTGTTTGTTGTTCTAGCGACGTGCGACAAGGATTGTCCGTCGAGCCACCGCTGTGAGATCCAGCAGGTCTGCATCCCTCGTAAGTGCATACCTATTCACCTGAGCTACTGGCACGCGACCATTGTGCCGGTCTGGCGCAGTTATCGCGCGTCATCAACGATCTGACACGCTTATATCATCAATATAAGCTAAGAATGCCTGCGAGTACTGAATACTTATTGTTTCCGATCTAACCGAATTTCTGTTAGAAGTTAATTTCCTGAAATTAAACTATTTTTTACATTTAAAAGAGGTATCGAAGATACAAGCACAAGCATAAACGTGAAGGTCATTCATTATTAATTAATTCATCCATTGATGCATTCATTTGTTCATTCATTTATTTATTCGTTCATCCGAATCCGTTAGTTTGTCATCTATTTGACTGACTGAGACTTTTACCGTATTGCTATTTTTCCTTCTTCTTGCCGGGGTAGCTCGTCGTGCGCACAACGCACGATACGTGCTGAAATCCTTCACGTCAACGCGCAGGAATAGAAAGCGCGCGCGATGCCATTTCTTTGCAAATCGACCCTGACCCAACAGAGCATGACCACGATTCAAGGTCCCACTGCCGCGGTCGGGCCAGGCCGCTTCATGGAGCCCGCAGACACGGAGCTACAGCTGCAATCGCTCCGACACTTCCTCGACGAGACCGAGACCGTAATCCCTGCGTGCCTAAGGCGACCCGCAGAGTTGACTTGAATCCGTCGTTTCAGTGGAAAACTGCTCGACCAAGCAGTGCAAGTCCAATGAGTATTGCAAGGACGAGATCAGCGGCCCGGTGTGCTATCCCAGTGAGTATGCCGGGGGCAAGAGAGGCGTAATCCCTGCCCGGTCAGCGCCGCGGCCGCCATCAACTGATTGATCACATGTCCCTGCGTGAATAGCGCTGTCACAAGTCTTAACATCCATGAAATTTCGAGGAATTATTTTGAAATCCAGAAGTGCTGAGTGAAAGTTACCTTTTGGACTTGACCAACTGAACTATAATTATCAAGGAGTAATTGTATCATTTAGAAAAAAAGGTGTGCAGCTACTTTAGGAAAAATCCGTAGCATAATCTTCACAGTTAACGGTTCTTTGCCCCAGTACCGCTTGATGTTTTATCATCTGCAACCGCTTAAACAGCACTTCAGAGCATTGTACGTCCTTCAGCTGAAGAAGGAGCTTATAAGGAAAGCGTTCAGATTATCATAACACAGGTTTCAACGGTCAAAATGCAACATGGCTTAGCATCCACATTTTGCAAGGCGAGTATTTGCAATAGTGGGTAGCGAGAAGCCTCTAACGTAAGGCCGCCCCACAGATTGACGTGATCTATGTATATTCCATGATTCTCTGTCTGTCATGTTAACTTTCAAGTAGGTACATACAAAATCTAGGAAGGATTTGACTGGGACGAGTCGGATGGATCCGGTTGGGCGCCCCCATCCGGCAGCAGTGTGACCTGTCCGCCCTGTCCCCGTGTCCGCAGAGGAGACCTGCAAGAACAAGAAGGTCCCGTGCCTTGTCGGTGTGGAGCGGTGCGTAGACACTGTCAGCGGTCCCCGCTGCGAGCTCAGTGAGTAACCGGCGCCTCCCCCAGGGGGATTCGGACGGGACGCGGTCGCACGCCGGCTCCGGCCCGCCTGCCGGCCCGCCTCAGCAGCGGCCGCGGCACGACCATGTTCAAACAGCCCTGTATACATACATGTACATTGTACAGTGTCTTCAAGACGAATGTGGACCCACCATTGACGAACATGTTTCATAATCCAAACACTCGTGTACAGACCGAATCCCGTAACAGCAAAAAGGTACGGCCGATAACTGTACATTCCTTGTATCGGCTCGGAGTGAGGGAACGCCCAATTTAACATTCATCAGAAAAGCCGTTACATTCGGTGTGCTTTGATGAGCTTGCAATCTATCGCAATGCAGGCTGAGCCGAATAATCCCCGGCTCTCCGTACTGGATGCGCAATAATCCGCTGCACATCCGCCGCCAAGGGCGCAGACGGCGGCTGTTTGCTGGACGCGACGGCCTCGGACCAGGCGCGCCTGCGGCCGCTCTGGGAGGCCCGCAGTGCCGCATGGGGCATGACGGCAGCCGGACGCGTGTCCATGCCGCCGCGCCGGTGGCATCTCCCCCCGGAGGCTGGCCTTGACAGGTGGATCAGCCAGTCCGGCCCGACCGACCCCCTCCTCCGACCGAGCCGGTCACCCGCTCCCGGAGGCACGCCGTCGACCTTGGGCCATTTGGCGACGTCGTAAAATACCCAGCCGCGGGATCTAAAAAACCAGCTATGCCTGGCTGTCAGCGGCGCTCGGGTGCAGGCGGGCCTTCCGTCGCCGCCCCGATCTCGGTCCGATACAGGCCGCCGAGCGATGTCGTCGCCGCCGCCTGCATTAAACATCAGTCGGACGATCTCTGCCGTCGGCCCACCGCCGCTGATTTTGCAACGCATCTAAATCCGGCCGACATGGATCTCGTCCACCAGCAGACACTCGGGTCGTCTAGGACGGGTCGGGTCGTCTATACACCCCCGCCCACATGTGACGGCTCCGAGAAACGCATGACCCTTTGCTAGACGATGTTTCCATCACTCAGCAACGCCCTGATATCATACCAAGCTAAACTCACCCTCCTCAGTTGGATATATTACGCCACCATTACGTGTGTATACTGTAACATCTGTATTTATTTCTGCGCATGTCAGCCATGTCAGATGTCGAAGCTGTTCCCAGTACATCCCTCGGCTTCTGAAGCTATTCCTGAACATCTATCGGCTTCCAAAACTGTCCAGTTCTTCCTGTACATCTCTTGGCTTCCAAGACTGTCCAGTGTTTCCTGCACATATCTCTGCTTCCAAAGCTGTCCAGTGTTCCCTGTACCTCTCTCGGCTGTTGAAGCTGTTCCCTGTATGTAATTTTTACAATGTACATCTTTCGGCTGCCGAATCTTTTCCCTGTACCTCTCCCGGCACCGAAGCTGTTCCCTGTATGTACAATCTGTCAGCATGTCGTGCGGGTGGTTGCAGTTCCGCGGCCGAAGGAGACCTGTGCCAACAAGCGGGTTCCTTGCAAGGCCAACGAGCTGTGCCAAGACCGCAGCAGCGGGCCGGTCTGCGTGCCAAGTGAGTCCGCCGTACTACGTCCGAACGCCGCGTGTCACACCGATCATCCATAATGTACATACCACTCCCACTCGAATGTATATATGTCGCAGAACATCCTGTTGTTTAAAATATGTTTATATATATATGTTTTGCTTATCATTTTGTACACACCATTTCCTTATTTTATTCTTGTGACGCTCAAAATTTCACCTCCTCTTCCATTCTTCTTTGATGTTTTTCCCTCTCTTCTTTTCCCTATTCTCTTCCCTATTTCCCTATTCTCTTTTTTATTTTCTTCTTCTTTCCACTGTTTCTCTCGTCTTCTTTCCTTCTTTCCTCCAGCCTCTCTTTGTTTACTTGTTTCCTTCTTTTTTTATCTCAGGTACCATTTATTTCCTCTCTTCCTATTCAGCTCTTTTCTGTTTACCTATATTTATCGCTTGTACATAGTGAACAAGCCAATTTATACCGGCAGACGTGAGTGGTGACACATTTCAATGTTCCAGGTCATGTAAGAACACACTGGAGAATTGAAATAATTGCATGTGGCATTGAAGTCTTAAACATTATCGTAAGATTATTCCACACGGCTACATGTGCAGATTGAATAATACCTCATGCATTTGCACATAACCACAACTACTTAGTTTGGAACGCTGTAGTTTGCGGCGGTTACCTAGCTGTGTACATATATTGTACAGTTTGTGTCCGTATCATATACATAGTGTACATAAAGTGGGTTGTGGTACAGGACCCGGTGTGGCTCTGTGCTCCCTGCTAGCTGGTTGGTGTAAATATGATTCCAGTCACTCGGGAGCCTGAGACCTGCGCCAACAAGAAGGTACCGTGCCGCTCCGGCACCGTCTGCCAAGACCGCTCCTCGGGACCAGTCTGCGTGAAGGGTAAACATCGCCGCTGCCTCCCCCTCTCCCCGACCAGGAGGCAGCCTCCCCCACACACACATACATGCGCCTGTTGTATATTCCCACCGCGCACATGTACATATATTGTATATACTTTATGCGTTGGCCGCATCTTCAGTGAAATTATTGCGAAGATGTAAGGCAGCCGCTTGAGATTTGTCATCGGCAGGAGGGTGGGAGAGACAGAGAGGGAGAGAGAGAGAGAGAGAGAGA
>JARFNZ010145594.1:0-10205 GCA_031763405.1 Balanus nubilus
TTTTTGTGATCTAATGTTTTTCGTCAAACCCATAACCAGCGTCTTTGTGAAAGTTGTATTACTTAACAGAAAATGAATTCGAGCAGATATTGATGGATGATTCTGATACCATCCATTTGGTTGGTCCCGTTGCAGCACTCTCGGTAGACTGTGCAATAGGCCATAATATTCAAGATAATTGCATGGAATACCGTAGATGTCTTTAAACCTTTGCCACGTTAACAGCTTATTACCTTCAAAGAGATCGCCAATGACACAGGCACCTTTCCTTTCCCAACTGTTATAGCTCGAGCTTTTAAACTTAGTGTGATCAGAATTGAATATGTTTTCGTTGCAAATCTGCTCTTCAGGCGTCGCGAAAACGTTGGAAAAGTATACCCAAGCGGCTATTACATCTCTCCAGAATGGGTTGCGTACTTCAAGCAAAATCTTTTTCAGGGCCACATTTCCGAAATTCCAAATGAACTTGCTTTGAAGGTAGAGGGCAAAGAAGCGCATTAGAAATGTAAACAAAGCGCATAGCAGAGCCTGTCGCCAGGATTTTATTTATTTTGTGATTTAATTTACTTTAATAAACTTTGCTTTAATATAATAAACAATTCATTTGTTTATTTACACATTACCAAGAACGTATGAAAAGCGCCAAATTCGATGCAATAATTATAGTGGCGGCCATAATGCCGAAATAGTGTGGATCATAATCAGGCAATTCTTTTGAGAGCTTGATGAGTCAAAAATCATTTGCTAATATATCCCGTTTTGTGACGTGGCTGTACGTTTGAGTTACGATCAGTGACACAAAATTAGTTACGCTGATTTTAGCCGGTTTTTAAATTACCGTCAAAGGTTGACAATCTCCCTTTAATGGACATGGGGGGTCGGACTGAAAGGAATATTGCCACCTCTTCAAAAATAGATATATGATAAAACCAGTTTTCTTCTTTACTACTTAGTCCAGTCCGTTTCGAAAGGATTCGTTCTCAATGCTTGGGATTCTCGAGTTCAACATTGCTTTTCTAAAAAAAAAACATCTGCCACGTAACGATCACCAAATGCTAAAATAGCCCAGCTTCCCATTTGGAGAAGTAGATTCCAAAACAAACGAGCGGTTGCCAAGCTGTGGCTGCCCGGCTGAGCGGATGGTGACGCGGCTGAAGGCGTTCGCGCGCCGGTCGGCTGGGGCCTCGTGGTGGCGTGGTTTTGTTTCGTTGACCGCCGCTTTAAATATTGTCGCTCTCACTGCAATTCTCGCAAACTTTTCTCGCATACTGGCGCAGTACATGAACTACAGGTGCAATATTTCTGTACCGCCATACCGGCATGCCGGTAAATTTTCAGTACCGGTGGTATTTATGCGGTATTTGAGCATGTGTGGTAGTGCAATGGCAATGGCGGCGCCGGTATTTTGCTGGTATTTTTGACTAATGTAATAGTGTGGTGTGGGGCCGGTATTTGATTTTAGGAAAAAAATATTGCATCTCTAATATGAACTGTAATAAAGGAAGGAGAACGCTACAACTAATAACACATTTTCGTGTTTTGTTGAATAAGGCATAGACATCCTACATATAAGTATGTAAGTTGCTTTAACTATTATTTCAATTTGAAACTCGTTATATTTTACTGATATAATTCAATTATCATACGTATATAAAAGATGGGTTTTGGGGCTACGAAAAAAAACTTCTGAAACGGATATTTTGGCGCCGGCCGACAATATCAGTAGATCAACACTTTTTGACAGCCCTGGAGGGGGGGGGGGGGGTCTCTGGCAAACATCGGCCGGCACCCAGCGAGCTGTCAAACCGGCAGTCCCTCCCTCCTTGGTGCGGTGATACAGCCAAATTGTCGTTTTGTTTACCGTAGGAAAACTGGGCCGGGGGAACATACTTATTAGACCGACTGTACATACCTTGACCATGTCTGCTGATACCCATAATGCAATATTATAGTTGAAAAAAAAATAGTCCATCATCATCTCATCGTGTATTTTAAACAGCAATAGTAATCTGTCGAATTAGAAGTTCATTCTGATCACAATCCACGACTCAAAATTGATAACTCCGCCAAAAGGGGCTAAATTTGATAATTTAGGCTAGCGTCTGAAGTTGAGATGCTATATTGATATATTGTTGATTCTCAACATTATTATACACATACACACAAACATAGATATAGTATAGTAACCGGTACTGGACCTAGCTGGTGGTCAAATAATTCAGGTTCAGGTTCAGGTTCAGGTTCAGGTTCAGGTTCAGGTTCGGGTTCAGATAGTGGGCTGATTTTAGACTTCCATCTTTTCCGTGCCCACGTCTTGTTTGGTTGGGGTACTAGTCGATATCATGAAGGTATGATGCTGCGGTTCAGTAATTGTTCAGCCTGTTTTTTAATTCATTTGTAGATGCAGCTGAGACTACATCTTCAGGTAGTCTGTTCCAGTGCGAAACCATTTTGTTTGAGAAGAAGTCTGCCCTTGCATAGTGGCGCGACCTGTTTTTCTTCAGCTTGAGAAAGTGTCCTCTGGTCTGGTCCGTTCATTTTGGGCTTTCTCGAAGAAGGATGATTGTACATTTAATTTTCCAGTTAGTAGTTTATATGTTTCTATTAGATCCCCTCGCCTCCCCCTCTCCTCTATGCTATACAACTTCAGTCGTTTTAGGCGCCCTCGATAAGGCAGGTGCTTGAGACCTCTCACGAGTTTGGTAGCCCGTTTCTGGACCTTCTCGAGGGCCGCAAAATCCTGTCTCATGTAGGGTCCGACTGCTTGTGTGCAGTAATTGAGGTGAGGTCGCACATGGGTAGAGTTCAAAATTTGAAATTTTACATGTCAAGGCGTTCAGATGCAATCCTGAGAAGCTTCAGAGCAGACATAGCCTTGTTGGCAGCACGATGACAGTTCGTTGTTGGCTTCAGGGTGTTGACTATGTGCACTCCCAAGTCTTTCTCAACCTTTGTTTCACATATCATTTTTTCTTCTTCATCTGCCTGTCTCATATAATAACTCGTCTTTGGGTTAGTGGCACCACAGTGCATTACCATACACTTTGCAGCATTAAACAAGATGAGCCATTTATCAGACCAGTATTATGCGTCAGTAACCAGTGTATTGTTATCGTTCTATGCAGTGGGCTATCGATGCGAGAGTGTTGGTGTCATGATGAACTCGAGCTAAAGGTTTTCACTAATCATATGTCTTAATTAACCTCATCAACACACCGCGCAGTTGTTCATTGTCCAAGTCCAAGTGATGCACCTGAATCTGAATGTCTGTCTCTCTGTTTGTTGGCGTCTGAGAGATACTGATACCGTCCACCCGCGTGTCGTTGGGCAGATGGACTCGGTGAACGGACGGCAGGTGGAGCACGCCCAGTCGCATGTGTACGCCTGTGTGCTGGAGTGCAGTCGGCTGCTGCGGCAGCTGGTGGAGCTGCGCAGCCAGGGCGGCCAGCTGGAGCAGCTGCCCGACGACCAGCAGCGCCTGCTCGGCTCTGTCCGCGGCGAGACGGTCGACGATAAGATAGTCCGCTGCTGGGGCAACCTGCAGGGCCTGGTCGACTGTATCTGCGACTCGGAGATGAACAAGACCACGGCAAAACGGCTCAATGCCAAGAACCTGAAGGGAGTGAAACAGGTGGGGGTGGTCACCAGGGTGGATTGGTGTCGGTGGGATGAGGTGTTCAGTGTTCAATGTTCGTGGATTTGTGTCATGTAGATGTGAGGTTTGGTGGGAGGATTGGTTACTCTGCACTCACTGAATGTATACAAATATCAGTGTGTCGGAACTATCTGAATGTTATGCTGAGTGTACTGGGCCTTAGTAGGTAATCGTGCTCGTCTCTGTGTTTGAATCATTATCAACTCTCCTCCGATCCGTCCGTGTTTGGTTCGTAACCTGTCGGTGCGTGACCGCCTGTGACGGCGTGACACTAACCCTGACCGTCGTCCTGCCGCCAGGTTCTGGAGAAAAAGGACGGCATCTTCCGTCTGCATATGATGGGCAAGCGTGTGGACTTCGCCGGGCGGACCGTCATCACGCCGGACCCGTACCTCAGCGTCCAGGAGATGGGCGTGCCCGAGGTGATGGCCAAGAAGCTGACATACCCGGAGCCGGTGACGCCGCAGAACCTCGCCGTCCTGCAGCGGGCCGTGCTCAACGGACCCAACAAACATCCCGGCGCCAACGCCGTCTGGATGAGCAACGGCTTCAAAGTGATGCTCAGGGATAAACCGAAGCAGCTGGCCTCGATCGCTGCCAGCCTGATGACGCCGTCCGACGAGCTCTCTAAGAAGCAGATGGGCCCCAAGATAGTGCACCGGCACTTGGTGACGGGAGATGTGGTGCTGCTGAATCGACAGCCGACCCTGCATCGACCCTCCATCATGGCGCAGAGGGTCAGAGTCCTTCCCGGCGAAAAGACCTTCCGCCTGCACTACTCCAACTGCAAGAGCTACAACGCCGACTTTGACGGTGACGAGATGAACGTGCACCTCCCTCAGGGTGAGGAGGCGCGCAGCGAGGCCTACCACCTGGCGCTGGCGCCCAATCACTTCCTGGTGCCGAAGGACGGTACGCCGCTGGGAGGTCTGATCCAGGATCACGTGGTGGCCGGTGTGCGGCTGACGATGCGCTCGACGCTGTTGGACCGGGCGCAGTACCAGCAGCTGGTGGCGAGCGGACTGGGCGACCACCGGAGACGGGTGATCCTCCTGCCACCAGCCATCGTGAAGCCGAGAGCCATGTGGGCCGGCAAACAGGTCATCTCGACTCTGCTCATCAACTTGACGCCCGCTGGCAGGCCGGCTATCAACCTCAGGTCCAAGGCCAAACTTAACCCGAAGGTACGTGGAGATAACCTCCGATCAGTAATTCAACTAAGTGCAAGCGTCCGTAGGACGTGAAGAATGAATAAAGGGCGAGACTGGTCCCTTCATTTGACGCCGAGGGGGCTACGTTTCTTTAAAAAACTTTAAACCAAAACTGTGTAGAATGCATTCAGTAAAAATGTTAAAAGTGTATTGGCTTATACTGCCGAAATATTGTTTGTGTCTACTGTCTAGGCATTACAGCATTAGCCAAACGTTTCTTTGGCTGTTTGTGTCGTGTTTGTGTCTGTTCTGACCGCTTCGTGTCCCTGCTGGTATCCAGGTGTGGCAGCGTCAGCCGCCCCGTGCTCCGCTGGCCGGCGGCAGCCCGCTGGTCGAGCCCGACATGTCCGAGGGCGAGGTGATCGTCCGCGGCGGCCACCTCGTCTGCGGCGTACTCGACAAGCAGCAGTTCGGCGCCGTGCCCTACTCGCTGGTGCACGGCTTCTACGAGCTGTACGGCGGCGAGGCCAGCAGTCAGCTGCTCTCGGCCTTCTCCCGGCTCTTCACCTGCTGCCTGCACGTCATGGGCTTCACGCTGGGCGTGCAGGACATCCTGGTCACCCCCGAGGCCAACCGGCAGCGCAGGGAAGTGATCAGCCGCGCCGAGGAGCTCGGCGCGGAGGCTACTGCCGATGCGCTGGGTCTGGTGTCGCGGGTAGATCGGGCAGATGTCGGCCTGGTGAAACGGAGGCTGGAAGAGGCGCATCTGGCGTCGGCGGCGCGAACGCAGCGCGATTTGGACCGAGCGTACAAGCAGAGGTTGGACGGTGTCAACAACGACATCAACAAGGCGTGTTTGCCGCGGGGTCTGATCCAGCCGTTCCCCGAGAACAACCTGCAGCTGATGGTGGAGGCCGGAGCCAAGGGTTCCAAGGTCAACACCATGCAGATCAGTTGCCTGCTGGGACAGATTGAACTCGAGGGCAAGCGGCCGCCGCGGATGGTGTCGGGCAAGACGCTGCCCAGCTTTGCGCCGTACGATCTGAGTCCTCGTGCAGGAGGGTTCATCTCGGGCCGGTTCATGACCGGGATCCGACCTCAGGAGTACTTCTTCCACTGTATGGCTGGACGTGAAGGTCTCATCGATACCGCCGTCAAGACCAGTCGCTCGGGATACCTGCAGAGGTGCCTCATCAAACACCTGGAGGGTCTCGTGGTCAACTACGACTCGACGGTCCGCGACAGCGACGGGAGCGTGATCCAGTTCAGGTATGGGGAGGATGGCTGTGAGACGCAGAAGGTGCCCTACCTGACGGAGAAGCAGCTACCCTTCCTCGACGACAACCACAGTGCCATGTTCGACCCGGCGCAGGTCGACATGTTCAAGAGTCGCTCCGAGCTTAGCGCCATCAAGAAGCTGAAGAAGAAGATGAAGAAGTGGCGGGCCGAGTTCGGCGACCCGTGCCAGCACCGGCGGACCGGACCTTTCCTCGAGTTCAGCCGCGGCGCACCGCTGGAGAACCGAGACCGACGCCACCCGAAGACGAACCGACCGCTCAGCTATCACCAGTGTGCGGCGCTCTGGGACGAGCTGGACACGAGGAAGCGGTACCGCGCGGCCTCCCGACGCTGTCCCGACCCGGTGGACGCCGCCTACCCGCCGGACGCGCACTTTTCGTCTGTGTGTGAGAGGATGGACGGGATGCTCTCCGAGTACCTGGCCTCGCGACCCGGAGGTGCCCCGGACCAGCTGAAGGACATGCTGTACTTCAAGGCGGCCCGCGCCGCGGTGCAGCCGGGAGAGGCCGTCGGACTCATCGCAGGACAGGTCAGTCTGTCGGGGAGGGAATTACTGGGCACGCGACTATTATCATTATATTATTACAAAGCACCATGCTAAAAGACCGTGCTAGTCTGTTTTTACCAGAATGCGACTATGACACCCTGTTTTCGACTCTGCGTGCGGGCTACTGACATTTTTTTATCGACGCTGACATTCCTTGACATTTCTGACCTATGCCCCTGCCATTTTTTTATTTGACATGTTTGCCCTTGCCTTTTTTGTTGCGTTTTCAGTCTGTCGGCGAGCCCTCCACTCAGATGACGCTAAACACGTTCCACTTCGCCGGTCTGGGAGACATGAACGTCACTCTGGGTAAGTGATCAGCACCTCAGCCATCGCCACTTTCCCGGACCTGAAATGTTTTTTTTCTGAAATGGTATTAGGTCTCGGAACATTTTGGAACGGTAAGTTGAATTTGTCATCAATCACCATATATTGTGGAAGATTACCGATCCACGGAAATCTTCATGGTAAATATGTTGAAAACTCATGCGTCTGGGCTATCAGTTATTAGCCGCTTGTAATTGTACCTACTTGATTATGCCCTGACATTGTGTGCTCATTTGTAACGTTTTTTGCAACGTTGCGTTGTCTGGACGTGATGTGATTATCGCGGTAAAATTAATGGCTGGTGCTGCTGCACAAATTGTGCTACCCAACAGTTCGTGTTATTTAACATAACATCTACTCCTAAGTTCGTGTGATGGCCGTGTTCGCAATTGTCACCCCTCACCACAGCCTGCGCTTGTTTGACACCCCCCCCCCTTCCCTCTCCCTGCCAGGTATCCCGCGTCTGCGCGAGATCCTCTCAGCCTCCAAGAGTCAGAAGACCCCCAGTATGGAGATCCCGTTCCGGTGGAGCGTGCCGGACGTGGCCGCCAAGGCTCGCCGGCTGCGTCTGCAGCTGACGCGCGTCACGCTGACGCAGGTGCTGCGTCAGGTGACCGTCACCGAGTCGTGCCAGTCGGGCAAGACGCGCTCCTACCGCCTCCGGCTGCAGTTCCTGCCGCGCTCCGCCTACAAGGACGAGTTCGCCGTCACGCCCGCCACCGTGCTGCAGTATGTGGAGGACGTGTGGGTGCGTCGGCTGCTCAAGAAGCTCGCCAACACGTTCAAACTGAAGGACGTCAGCGGAGTGATGGAGAAGGAGGCCGTGGCGGCGGCGGAGGACGCCGACCAGCCGGCGGAGGATGCGGGAGAGGACCCGTCCTCCCCCGGGGCCCCGGCCGAGGACACCGCGCCGGCGGGGCAGGCGGCGGAGGAGGAGGACAACTCGGATGTCGAGGCTGAAGCGGACGACGATGCCACGGCGGCACGATCGAAGGCACGCCACAATGACGAAGCCGACTACGAGTCCCCTGAAGAAGACGACGCTGCTGATGACGAGCGGCCGAACACGCCGGAGAAGATGGCAGACGAGGCGGAGGAGGACAGGCTGGTGACGAAGCCGGTCAGAGTGAAGGAGGTGCACCTGCGGCGCTCCGCGGTGTGCGCGCTCAGTCTCGAGAGCTGCCGGGTGACACAGTACGACTTTGATCAGAAGAATGAGCGGTGGTGCCAGCTAACTGTCGTGGTAAGTGGCGGTAGGTAGGACGCGGGTGCGGCCAGGCCTCTGCTGTGGGGTGGCTGGTCGGTTGTGTGTTTGGCTCGGAATGGGTTAGTTTGCAGTAGAGCTGCGAACGGTGTTCTGCGCAGACGTAAGTGTTTTATCCAACATTTGATCTTCCTCAGAAGAATCATTCTGCTTATCAGGTATTGTTGATGGAATGCCCAACGACTGATTTAATATCCTATCTTCCCCCCTCCCCCCCCCCCAACAGTTCTCAACTCAAGGATAAAGACCTAAAAAGTTCAGATCACACCTGTTCTTTTCCTCCAACTCACTGATTGTGTATACGCCACGATAACTACCCGTCGGTGACTATTGAACGCTGTACATCCTGTAGCCAAGTAGTCGCGCTGCGACCCTGGCTGCCCTCTATCACTGTGTCAGTCACTGAACCCGTGACGACAGACTGTGACCTCGCCTCTTGTGACCTCTCCCCGGCCAGGTGTCGACCAGTAAGCAGTGCGACATCCAGACCCTGGTGACGGAGGCGGCCAATGCCGGCGTCATCAGGCAGGTGCCGCACATCTCACGCGTCTTCGTACTCGAGGACGAACGGAAGGGCCTGCGACTCTGCACCGAAGGCATCAACATGATGGTCAGTGTGCCGGACGGCAGGCGGTGGTGAGGTCGGGGATGCCGTGAGGGGAGTCGGGAGGTTGTGTGGGGTTCATTGCTGGCGAGTGGCGACCACACTGTTTTCACCAGCTGGGGGCAATCGTGTTATGAGTTTGACTTGTAAGCCATGGAGTTGGATGGTGTGAAACCTGCGGGTGTCGTTTTCGCCGGGCGGATCGCTGTTTCATTTTCTATTACGACGACGTGTGGTACTCTATCACGTGTGACCCGTGACGATGACCTTGTCCCGCCGGCAGTACATGGCTCGGTTCTCCGACCTGCTGGACCTGAACCGGATGTACTGTAACGACCTGCACAGCATGGCCAACACATACGGCATCGAGGCCGCTTCAAAGGCCATCGTCAAGGTGAAGCGCTGTGGGATTAACATTAACAAGCTCTGTGAATCTCAGCAGACTGGAACTGTGACAAAAAAGGCACAATGCACACATGACCTCGCCTTTTCATACTTCCATTCATGTTATGGCAAACAGCTGAGTTTGGGTGTAGCTTCTGCAGTTATAACAAGGCATGATCTTAGTCGTATCTTGTTACTCGTGATTCTTTATATTTATTTCTGCTTTATTCCATAGCGTTCCTGATCGTTTACACGGTTTCCTTCTGCCATGTCATTAATGACCGTTTCATCTCATGGCTGAATTCGTGCCGGATGATGACATGACCGTGTCGTTTCATCCCCCCACCACCTGCAGGAGATATCATCTGTATTCGAGGTGTACGGTATCCAGGTCAGCCCACGCCACCTGAGCCTGATCGCCGACTACATGACGTTCAGCGGCCGCGTCTGCGGCTACAACCGGTCGGCTATGGACTCTGTGGTGTCGCCGCTGCAGCAGATGAGCTTCGAGACGACCGTGAGGTTCCTCCGCACCGCTGTGCTCTCAGGTAAGGACTGGGGCGACTGGAGCGGTGTGCGAGGGCTGCTCAGAGAGGGCCGGGGAGGACCACAGGGGGCGAAAGACGAATTGGGTCGCGGAAGGCCGTGTTCGAACAGAGGAAATATGAACGGCTCCGGAGTGGGATCGTAGTGTTGAATTAGATCTCGATTCAATCATGAATCGTGTCTATCTACCGTGGCCTCAACCCTCGCACTGACGGGGGGTCGGATAACCGCCCCTCCCAATAGGTTTATCGTCGATAGCAAAAAATCGGCGGCGTGCAACGCCGCCAAATTTGGTACAACTATTTGCACATCTATTCCGCACATTTTGCGAAAGTTTTAACCCCAGGTCATCAAAGGTTAAGTCACTAGGTCACATCACGTGACCTTACCTCTAACCTCCATTTTCCGAGTTTGCGGTTCTGCCACAG
>JARFNZ010145605.1:0-11424 GCA_031763405.1 Balanus nubilus
CCCTAGTTGCTGAGATATTCCGTTTACCCCAGCATAGGTATGGAATACAAAAGTTAGCGGTTTTACCCCAGCCTGCTCCCACCACTAGAATTTGATACAAACTTGCCAGTGTATCGATAGCGTCGACCAATCATATTTCGACGAAACAGCTTGTGAGCGCTGGTAGCAGCATTCAAACAGAGTCCCCGCGGCAGTTCTGCTTCGACTGTTTGTTTATTTTGTTTGTTATTTTGTCTTCGCGATCATTTGGCTGTGCCGTTTTTCTTTTTAGCTATCACGATAGACTGAAATATATCAGACGAAGCTAAGGCCATTTACAAATTATTCCCCACCGTAATGACAAGGCTTTAAAACAACAACAGCGAAGGCAATGACAACAACGAAATGTTATGATTGCTGGTTGTCTCCCGTGCGCCGTATTGCATTACATCCTCCTTCGTTTGTTTGCCGAAAATAAGCCGAAACAATTTGAGCAAAAATTCAACTATCAGAGACCTGTATGTGAATTTTATCACCTTCAAACGTGATAATAATTGCTACTTATCGTAGGAAAAATGTTTTGGGCAATACAAAACAGTAGACACACTCCCTTTAATGGTCATATAGCAACAAGGCTAATCTTCTAGGAAAACTCCACCGGGTAGTACCGATTGCACCACCTTCGCTGAGGCTCCCATCGCACCACCTATTTGCTCCGCCCATCGTCCCCGCCCCCTCCCCCGCCGCCGCCCTGCGCCCGGCGGCGTCGGCGACGGGAGAGTACCGGCGTGAACCGGTCTCCCCCTGCCGACGCGACGGTGGTCTGATCCAGTGACGTCACGCGTCCGTACGGAGGGCGACGTCTCGGCACGATCGTGTGTTGCTGAGTGATTCAGACATGGCGATATCAGTCCCACTTCTGCTGCTCCGCCCCAGGTGTGACTCAGCCGCGCCGAAACCGGTCTGACGCTGAAACCGGGTTTGGTTTATGATCTACTATTGCACGTGTACTATACACTGTAAAGCTTACGTGGATATGCTACCTTTGCTGAGCTGTTGCCAGCTCATGTTTTTGTGCAGCTGAGTTATAATACAAGAACTGCATGCTCTGACCACAACAGGACACTCGCGTGATGACAAAACGTCTACTAAATGTCGTAGAATATACTTATAGGTACATGATGAATATACTATGACTATATGTGATGGATATATGATGTAATTCTTATTCATGCCGGTGGACGTGTTAGCTGCCTCACGGGGCATAAAATACCCGGCTAGTAACCGAACAGGAAAACAAACCAAAGGCCTGTTTGGTGGCGTTATTTATTGTCTTGGCTATCCGCTGTATCTTCTTATCTGACTTACAATTTCCTTATCCACTCGGGGTGTCGGGTTGATTTCTGAATCATCCTGAAAGCCAGATCAACTAAATAAAACAGTTCTGCTTGGTTACTGTCAGTTTGTCGAGAACCGTCTCAGTATTTAATGTTTTGCTCTACATTAAACAGGGCGCGATATAAAAATGTACCTGTTTCTAAAGTCATGTAACTCTGGCAATAGTGTTGATAGGGAAATGTGTTATGCACGATTAAAATGGCAATTCATGTCAGTTTTATTCGTTCGTCCGGATTCCACCGGCGGTTTATTATTTTCAACTCATACAAAAATTGGAAATAAGTAGGCGTAAACAAAACCCAGAGAAATTCAAAGAAGATAAATTGTAGCAGGGCGGGCCGAAATTGCAGATGGCGCTGTCAGTGGGTAGGGCTTGGACAAGGATAAGATGAATTAGTATTGTTAAAATGCAAAGTATTAGTTTGTTAATGTTAGGTTTAGGATTGAGCAGCGCCATCCAGATGGAACATAATAATAGTAATAGCCAGGGAAAATATAAACACTAATAAATAAATAACCAGACGGCAGGCGACTGGCACTCAGCCAAACAGCCCACCGCCCGGGCATGGCCCCTCCCTCCCTCCCTCCCTCCCTCCCTCACAGTTCCACACAGTTCCACACAGTTCCACAGTTTATGCATAGAGATCTTAATACATAGATATACCCTACGCTTAAAATCGTGGCAGTTTGTTGGAGGAAATTAAGCAAGGAATAAACGTCGAAATATCGTGCTAAATTGACTGCGGCCTCTTCCAAAAGGCAATGTGTTCATTATTTTTGTATTTTTTTCCTTAGCGAGGTTTCCGGAATAAAAAAGGATATGATTTTACTACATTTTTACCGCGTTATTGATCGATGATCATTTGAAAGTTCATCTTCCTGTAAAGAAGACTGTTGTCGAACTCATCACGAGCACCAAATCGCTCAGAAAGGTAGCTTAAAAACCTCCACTAAACTGCCACGAAATCAAGTGATTTAACATGGGATGGGCATCTCTATGTGTATAAGATCTCTATGACTTCATGTTCGCGAAATTTTGGTTCAGCATCTTTTGTTATTGCGAGTACCGTCAGCTCAAAGGTGCTTCAAAATATGGTTGGTTACCTCTTTTTTTGGGGGGGGGGGTTGGTAGATGATGCGATGGCACAGGATGTCTCATGGAAAAGTCGCCTTAGCTTCCTTTTTGGTCGTTGCAGGATATCATAAATGATGACTTGAAAGAAAACGTCTAATGAACAAATTGTGTACACACTTAATCTTAAATCACTGAAATAGTGGACATGACAATGGACTGACAAGTCAACATTAAGTGACCACTCCATTTCTTTAGAAAATGAATTCGAACTCAACCCGCTGGATTTCTTCCTTTGGACATGCTTAAGCAAAAGATTTATGCTCTCGCACCAAAAACGTTGGAAGATTTAAAAACAACATCCGCAGAGTATTAGGAGCAATAACTCCCGAAATATGCAAGAATGTGATTGGAAACCAGCGGCGGCGACTTCACATGTGTCTTAAAATGGGCGTTGACCACTTCGAGCACCGTCTGTGAAATTTCCGCCCTCTAACATGTAAATCTAGTGTGATTTAAAATTTGGTGTCATGATGTCCTAACAAATTAGTGTTCCTGAGTGATGTTCTGGGATTTCTCTGATGTAGTGCTGCAGTTTTATTTGCATATATGCGATCGTCTCATTTGCCGACCAAAATACAATTGGTAACGACACATATTTTAAGGCAAATTCGAGTTGACGGTGCTCGTTAACAAATAAGTTAACTGGATCGGAATTACAGGAACATAAATGGACATGAATTGCGATTATAATTCTGCATACAACATCTCTCTATCATCACTATTACCAGAGTTACACGACTTTAGAAACAGGTACAATTTTTCTGCCTCACCCTGTAGTGTATGTCACAGTCGCAATATTGGACGCATGGTTTCCGCATTGTATGGTCTGAAGACGTACACACGAGGACTGATGGAGTGCTGGTGGTAGTTCTTGATATTTATGGTTTTCGAAATGGCCGGACATCTAGTTCAAAACGACGGCATATGATCGGCATTGTCTGAATGACTTCACTACCTAGAGAGGAATAGTTCACATTCACCATGGGATTTTGAACCAAGATAGCAATTTTGCACAGGACGTCAAAAATGGGTTGTGGGACAGAAATATCATCGTCAGTTAGTGTCAGTCAGTATCAAGCTGAGTATTGTTAGTGTCGACACAGAAACCAAATGAAGATGTCAAAACGGCTCTGAAATTTCGGAGCAGTGACGCAATCGCAAAACAATAAGAAAACTCTTTGGAGATCGTCATCCCAAATGATCTCGACTTTGTGTGATTTAACATCATATCAGGCTCTCTGACAACAGCCCTTGGCCCCGCATCAATATCCGATGGTGCTGGTCAGCCGTCACCGTTGGTTGGTCCCCAATGGTCCCGTTGACAGGCTGGGCCGGCTGGGCCGTGAGATACCTGTGACGTCATGCGTCATCCAAGACAGAAAATTATCTGCATGTCTTGTCCAAGTATATCAAGTTGCTGTCAAAACCAATGCCATATTCGTGTTTTGCAGATCAAAATACACATCACCGTTGAATTTTGGAACATTTTCGTGAACTATTCCCTAAAGCGAGTCGATTAGTACCGTGAATTTGCACCAAAAACACTTTGGAGATGATCAATCATCCAATACAAAGGTAGCCAGAATGTAACCAGGCAGTACTCAGAACGTGAAGAGTTGAGTACTGCTCTAAAAACGTTTTAGCTACGTTTGGAGTCGTTTCGTCTGCGCTTTAGCCAGTGAAAACCGGGCATAACTGGGCTGAAGCAGCAGGGTGCAGAGCTGGGTTAGACCGGCGGGCTATCTTAACACGTGCCCCACTGGGCTCTCCAGCCAAACGCGCCCCACTGGGGGGGGGGGAAATTTTACCCCCCCCCCTCGTATCTCCCGAACCAAGCGTCGCGGCGGGACGCAGCGGAAAACGAAAGTTCTCGACAAAACAACCCTAAAGCACACTTAATTTTTTTAACAAGGTTAAATATCAGGTCAATGTCAGGTCAAAGGTCAAAGCCACCTGTTTTCGATTTATTGGCTGCAGAGACCAGACTATCTATAGCAGCGAGCCCAAACACAGCCAACATACTTTCAAGTATTGGAGGAAGGCACTGCTAGAGTATGAGCCCCATACTGAGTACAGGTCAAGGTCAAGGTCAGGTCAGAAAAGGTCACTATGAGCAAAAATTACATAAAAGTCATGTGACATATGTTCTATGGGTTGTTTCAGACGTATAATTCGATGGTAACCGTCATTTTGCCATCTGACCCCATTTTAAGTGAAGGCTAGGCCAAAGTCAGGTAAAACAAATGTTAAATTTTGAAAATAATCAATTTTAATATATAAAAAAAACACTCGATTATGAACCAGTTGTGTCTAAGGAATCTAATAGTGTAATTAGTTTGTATGTAAGCGGTCTAGAAAAGCAAAAAAAAAAAATAAAAATGACGTCATCACATAGTACAATTATTGGTGCCATTTGAAGGTCAAAAATCAAGATATTGATCCGAAATTTGGTATTGCAATTGATCAGATATTATATTATATTATATATATATATATATATTACATATATTATATATATTACATTTTACCGTTTTTTAACACATTTAAATTGTTGGATTTTGTGGCCATTCCCCCCCCCCCAATTTTTTAATATTTATTTTGGGGTCAAAAAACAAAACTTTCAAAAATCAGACATAGCCATGTTGAAGAGAATGTCATTTCCTTCCTCTGGACTGTTTTTTTACATTTTATTTCAAAACTCTATTTTTATGAGCGTTAAAACATTTGTCAATTTTGGACCGAAAATAGCCTAACATGACGACTCTCAAACATAATTTTCTCAAAAATGTCTCGGCTAATTTTTTTGAAACTTTCTACGGGAAGACGTCAAATTGATGCCAGATATGGTAACGACAGTTTCACGTCGATAGCATTGTTTTGAAGCTACTGCGAAAATCCGGGAGGGGGGGGGGGGGGGGGGCGGCCGGGGCAGAAGTCCCCCCCCCCCCCCAAGCGGCTCGGGTTAAGTCTGCCTCAACATGCTCATGGGCGTTCGGGCTGGCCATACAGCAGTCTTCTCTATGGTTGTAGGCCCTTAAGTATTTAACACGCATTATCCAAAATGGAATATCGGAGGTTCTAAACTTTCTGAGATCATGTATGTACATACCTACCTAGTACCTCGAAGATCATGTAATTGTAGACCCATCGAAAATAATAGAAATGACATTGTATAGAATAAAATGTAATATAGTGGATATGGATCATACAATGGAAATGGTATTGTAAATTTTAGGAACACGAATTACAAATTATTTTCAGCGCGTTTTAGGGCATCTGGATATACTAGTCCGGCCTCGTAGTTCAGCCGAATCAACATTTCCAACAGATTTTTGCAAGCCCTCATCCATGTTTCGAGCCCCGTGTTCAGGCCTCACTCATCACTGTCAGAAACGGGTACCGACCGGCGAGGGTCAGCTCTCCGTGCTTGACAATCGTGTCTCTGAGTCACACACATATGTGTAACGGCCGACAGAGTGGACAGGTATCTCACCCCATGGACCTGCAAAGCCAGTAAACTGACATTGTCAGCTCTGATTACCGCCTTGTAATATCAACAAGACAATCGGATCACAGGAAAAAGTTGTTCGCTCTGATCTGGTGACTCCGTCGCTCTATGTTGGTCCGCCACAAACCGTGTTGCTCAGAGGAGTGAGGCCGTATGGTGCATGGCCTATATAGGAAAGTTCCTGCCGTATCAATCACATAGCAACTTTTCTCTGCTGCATAGCCGCTGATCACAAGCAGGTAGTCAGACTTTGGCTCAGGGAGGAGAGAGGGGTGCTACGACGCATTTTCAGCTGCCGGAGGGTAGTGGTGCAGTCGGAGATATTTCAATATGGATTATTGTCATGCAACGCCCGTAGACGTAATGTTGAGGTTCGTCAGAATCCCATTTTATCAATAAGTGTTAACTGGATTGCTCAGGGAGAGGCCAGAACATAGCCCCCAGGTACTGACCTTGGCTGCGTCCCTGCCGATCAGAATTTCAGAGAAATAAACAACAATGATCAATTACGCTCATAAAGATAAGCAGAACTTGAGCATTTCTCCGGCACAGGTAACGAAGCTCATTGAACTTAAAAAAAAGAAACATACATAACATAGATACCAACTGATTTACACCCCATTTATGTTATCGATGCACAAAATTATTGTTTTCTGGTTCCCTTTTCATTCCCGTGGTAAATTTGGTAAGAAGTTTCTTTCTTTTGTTTTGCCACCTGGCGCCGGCTTTGCACAAATATGCAAGGTACAAAACGTAAACTAAGTGTCCTATTCAATATTTATAAAACAAAGCAATCTTCAAGCACAAAAATGACAGCGAAGTGGGTAAACGTTGTTAGACACACTCGCTAATTCATATTACTATGGAGAAACTTAGCTGCGTCACTAGTTATACACTTTACTCACGCACAGTCTTACATGTATTTCTGCTGTCTTTATGTCTCTATCATTTTGCATATATGACGCAATGCGCCTAGAAGATGTTTTGTCGTACCAAGTGCCCTCATGTTGCCAAGTCACCCTTCGGGGGATACCGAAGTGGTGCTCAATCCGATTGCTCTCACGTATGTTGACTGTTCATGACTGTGTGCTCAGCTGATAACTTATCAAGTCCTGTTCAAAATCAAATCGCAGACTTATTGATCCGGGAACTACCAGCTGAATTGCATCATATATTGAAATGACAGTCGACGATATGTTGCATTGATGAAAACGTACTGGAAATGGTTTCCTCGTCGAAAGGATGTTGCCTTTAAACTAAAAATATTTAAGAAATCGAAAGATCCACGATGTTTATATTTAACTACCGAATGTATTTCGCAGTAATAATATGTATAACTTTAAGTAAGAGTAAGTCAATTTTTTTACACAAATGACGAAAACGGACCCATCTGGATCGAAATCAATTATTTCCTTTATAGTGTTTTTACATAACATGAGAGTAATATGACCCCTTTTCTTCTAATAGTTATGATACTCAGGCAACGTATAATACCTAAACATTTGATGAACAATGAAGATTACAGATGAAAGGAAGACAGGGATAAATAGGTAAATTACCACTCCCATTTCTTAGAAGGCTCCTTCATTTTGGCTCTCAGCTGAAGTCCTCCCGTCTGGCTGCAGAAAGGCACCAATCGGGAGATACCACCCCCAGATACCACCCCAGCGGCACCTCATCCCTGCTGTCCCAGCCACCCACCCCCTCCCCGGGAGTCCAACTGTGTTAATCACCACACTCTCTAGGTACCGCCTCCTCCTGGCAATTATCCCTCCCGAGGGAACAGAGGGGAGGGGAGGGGAGGGGAGGGAAGGGTGGTGTAGTCCACACTCACAGGGTGACATCTGACCTTTAATCGCCGGCGGCGACGCCCGAGACGCTTAATATCAGGAGGTGGTTTCGAACATGTTTGGGAAAAATGTGTAATGGAGCGTGACTTTCCCATTTTCTCACTTCTTCCCACTAACATGGCAGTCATAAACATTTATATGTCAAATCAACGTTTGACATTGGAAAAGACCGTAGTCGAACGAGGTCTTTCGATGGTCACTATCACAGTTAATAAAATTGTTGTGCAGAAAATGCTTGACAGTTTAGTTTCAACCGATAAGTCGTTTTGCCAGTTCCCTACGAGTGAGTCATGTAAATGCCATCCGCTCAAAGTAAATATCCTCATCAATAAAACTTAGAAGCTGGGCCTATTTGTAATCGATTTTATGTAGTTGCTAAAGGAAAATGTGTATTCACTATAAGCGATCTTTATTTTTTACAGCATGTGACGACACTCGAGCGCTGTGGCTGTGCTTCAGATAAGGTTAGGAGAGGATCCGTGACGGCGATAGCATTGACGTGCGTTGTGTATCAAGGTCCGTAAGCGACAGGTGACTGGAGAACTATGTTTACTTAGTTATGACTCAGGAGCAGAGCGCTGTGACTGTGACAACAGCGGAGCTCAGCGGCATAGCTAAGACGGCACATGGGGAATGACATTAGAATTCCATCAATAAGTGGCCTTCGATATGGGTTACAGTCAGGTGAAAGGAATCTCACCTATGCTTGTGGATGTCTTCCTCATACCTCGTTGATTGTTTTATCGATACCTCTTCAGAAAAGCTATTTGTGTCTGTGACATAATCAATAAATCATCCCGACCCTCAGTAGCCCCATCGCGGTGTTGAATGTCCCGGAGTCTGTCGGGTTTGGTGATGACGTGTCCGTCCGCTTGATATAAGCAGTAACGACATGCTAAATCCAATTGCTGCTGTTTATATTACTGTCTTGTCAGCGAGCACATTTGGAACTTTGTTGAACACACCTGTGAATGTAAATGAAATAATACTGTTGAAATATGATAGGGATATAATAATAATTGTACCGTATCACGACTCGTATGGTCTCTCTCTCTCTCTCTCTCTCTCTCTCTCTCTCTCTCTCTCTCTCTCTCTCTCTCCCACCATACCCTTCGTTTTTTTTCGTTTTCCACTTTCTCAGTCCCTCTCCATCCCAATGTTACCTTTTATTGCATTCAGTATTAATTTACCCGCGGTCCCCTGAGTGTCTGTCGGTCCCCAGTGGGGGGGGGGGGGGGGTCGTGGGTCCTGGCTATCGTTTGCCAGCCGCTCTAGGCTGAGGAAGGGATAGTGGTGAGTGCTGCCGGACGAAGGCCAGGAAATGCCGTCCGACCGACGCCAGCCACCGCTGACTCAGCCGTAGAGGTGCAGCTTCTAACGAAATTATGTCGACAGGCCAACCAGGCCAGGCATTTCTCGAAATGCTCTACCAGTATTACTCCCCCAAAATAAATAACTATCTTGTGTTTCATCATATAAATTTCATACAGAGCAATCAAAATACAAGAAAGAAACTAACGCTTGAGATGGGCTGCGTTGTTTCAGAACATGTGGATACTGCATTTGACCGGAAGAGTTACATCTTTACTCACTTCCCATCGTACTTCAGGGACACAATCGGGACAGCAGCGGAGTAAACTTCCTAGAAGGGGAGGGGTGCAACGACGCTTTCCAGTGGGATTCTTTTTATGCAACGCTCACAGGATAATTATCATAATAACCATTGTTCACCAGACGACGTGGATAACCTGCCTATCCCTGGCCCACCGCTCCCGCCGCCTTTGCCACTATAGGTGACTTATCGTATTCCATCAAGAACACCCAAAAGTTCCACGGTCATGCTATCGCATAGTTTAGGTCTAGCAGGCTGCCGAATGGTCCCAATGGAAGATAAAAAGTAACCTTGATTTTTTTAAAGAGGAAAATTAAGGTAACGTGGTAGGTAATAGGTAGGCATTTCATGCAAATCCACACCGGGAAAAATTGCAGTTCAGCTATTTGCATTATTGTTTCATGTGTCCCTATGTGCGTGTTCCTAGCAATATGCCCAGTAATCAATCTTGTAGTTTCGGCTTACGGGTTGGCACTTCGTACCCGGCAGACAATACCCAGAAGTCTCTGGTGTGGCCATTCAAGCATCGCTCGGACCACAGGTAAGGTCAGAAATGATGCACACAAAAAAACACAATATAGGCGTTGAACGGGTGGGGAGAAGCAATTCCACTAAATTATTGTTCAATTTTGTGCTATTCTTTACTTCGTCAAGTGTTTATTATTTCGAAAGACAGCAAAAGCAAGAAGTTGACCAAAACAAGAAACATAACACCTGCAAAGAAATCCTGTTTATGAAGCCTTTTCCTTCGCCCTGGTGGGGGGGGGTGGTCGTTTTACCCCCCCCCCCCCCCCACACACACACACACTCGGGCTTTTCATTTGCAGTGGCAAACGGCTTCGCATAGCGCAACCAAATTTGACACAGCCGTTAAACATCGATTCCACACATTGCATGACAACACTTTTTCCCAGGTAATCAGATCAGGTCAAGTCAGGTCACCAGGTCACGTCAAGTGACCTTACAAGTGACGTCAAGTAAATGTTTGCAGCCGTGCATAGCCCACAGTGTTTGTCCGAGATATTTAAACTTGGTGGATTACATGAAGGCATACGTACTACCAATTGCGGTGTTTCGGATTTGTTTTATATTGGTGCCCTAGGGTCAGTTTAATTTCGTGACCTCTCCATAATAAATAAATGGGGAAATATTCAAGTGCTTCCTATTTGAAAGATACGATTCGGAGCGGTCCAATTATTTCAAGATTGTGGTATCTTATGACATTCTTGATGAACCAGTGCAATTTTAATTCAGTGACCCCTTCAAATGTCATCTAAGGTCATTCGAGGTCACCAACACTTCTTAACCAATAACTCTTGATGGGATAGACATAGAGGCACGCAAATGAATGGTACTTATGTGTTTGTCTCGACAAGGCGCATCGACTCATATGTAACATCACCTATTCGGGTCAACATATGGGCTTAACCTGGGGTTAAATTTTGAAAATGATATTTCAAGGTATCATGTAGGTATATGTTTGGATGCTTCATGACAATAGAAACATGATGGCGTCAAAATCGTTGCTCTAACTTCATTAGTTGAAAAGTAATTCACGAATAACTATTTTCTTACAACAGGGATATTTTAACATGTGATGACATCTGGAGCCTAAACTTTTGGATTGATCTAAAATCTGTGGGCAAGACGACGGGATGTATTTTTTAGAGCTTTCTATTGTTTTGTGTTTCTTCCTAGCTGGCAAAGTTTCCGAGATAGTTATAGATTTTCCTTTGAAAAAATTCCTATTTAGTATACAATATAATAGTAAAAATAGTATAAAATCTAACCATTAATGACCTCAGGTGACCTTAACATTGGCCTAATGGTAAACATGACCGAAACAATTTCATTATTGAGAGCTTTCGAACGTTACGTTTTTCGCGTCCTCTAGCCCTCTTAGTTTTTTTAGCTAGTGGGGGGCGGGGGGGCTCATCTTGGG
>JARFNZ010145606.1:0-10205 GCA_031763405.1 Balanus nubilus
AGGGATCGTGTCGCCCTCGCCCTCGCCCTCGCCCTCGCCCTCGTCGCAGCCGGAGCCCGCGCCAGGCCCGCAGTCGCCGCCGCAGTCGCCGCCGCAGTCGCCGCCGCTGTCGCCGCCGCTGCCGCCACAGCAACTGCAGCAGCAGCAGCAGCAGCAGCAACCACAGCAGCAGATGCAG
Source organism: Balanus nubilus (assembly GCA_031763405.1). NCBI lineage: Eukaryota > Metazoa > Arthropoda > Thecostraca > Balanomorpha > Balanidae > Balanus > Balanus nubilus. The sequence continues at coordinate 179 of JARFNZ010145606.1, forward strand.
CAGCAGCAGCAACCACAGCAGCAGATGCAGCAACAACCACAGCAGCAGATGCAGCAGTCGCCCCAGCCGTCGCCGCGGCAGCCGCCGCAGCAGGATGAGGGGGCGGAGGCGGTGGCGGGCCGACAGTTTCCGGCGGGCAGCCCCGTCCCGTTGCCTCCGTCACTGCCACCGCCGGCCACCGCCGCGGCGGAGATGCAACTCGAGCTGCGCCCCTCCTGCTGCGTGTGCGAGGAGCAGTTCTCCGGCCAGGAGGCGCTCCAGGAGCACATGGCGCTGCACCGCGCCACACATCGCTTCTCCTGCCGAAAGTGCGTCTTCCTCTGCCGCACCAAACACCAGCTGGCCGAGCACATCAGGAAACAGCACGTCACACTGAAGCGACGTCAGCAGACCGCCGAGGGGGTGAGTACTGAGTACTGACGCCAACGTTGTGCTCGATGACGTAACTGACTCAGGCGCCCCTTTTCAGGAGCTCATTTCATTTTCAGTGGCGCCCCCTACGTCCCTGGCAGAGTGCCAGCACAGAGTCGAGCGCTGCTGGTACGGGGCTAGATTTCTAGAAGCTAGAAGCTGTGCTAGAAGGAGCAATTTGTCTTCAGACCTTGCCTGTACTCTAATATTGCATCTCCACTGACCCCGATCCCGACCCATCGCATTCCTTTCTTGTTAGTTGTGAGCTGCCCACAAAACGGGAGTAACTGAGTCAGTTGCGCAATCGAGCACAACTCTGGTCCTGAGAGCGGGGCGGGACCCGGTGAGGCAGAGGTCAGCCAGAGGGGTGGGGTTCTGGGAGTGGGGGGAGGGGAGGCGGGGGGCGGTGTTGCACCGTATGCAGCCCCGCTGTGATGCATCTGTTGCTCATATATTCGGGGCTCCCGTTTGTCGCATCCGGTGGTGTTTCCCGACCGCCATGCAGCTGAAGGGTGTAACACAAAAACATCATTTTTATTTTTGCACATCATTTTATATTGATTTGCTCAGAATTAAATACTGTACACACTGGTTTGTTTTATCTATCAAAAAACAAAGACAGGGATCGTAAGGGCTGATTCGCAGTCTTCGCGTAGCTGCGCGAAGTGAATGCGGGCATGAAGATCTTATGCAATCTGAGATGCCCATCCCATGTTAAATCACTTGATATCGCGTCAGCTTAGTGAAGTTTAAGCTATTTCGACGCTGTTTAGTGCTCGTGATGAATTTAGCCACGGCTTTCATTCGAAAGTAATGGCATTCAAAGTATCCTATAAAAAAAAATAGAGGAAGGCATTAGCAGGCCTCAACAGTCCCTTTTGATTACAGTTCCCATCTTCCGCCTGATTTGTGCGTTGTAGGCGTTTACAACATCCTTCATGATCGCCCGGCCGCGCCTTCTGCATGGCCATCCTCAACCATCCATCGACCATATCTTGGTTTCTCGTGTGGAACTAGTGGGTCGCGGAGGTCTTCCAGCAGTGTACAATGTCGTCTTGGCTCTGCGGATGGTTGCAGGGTCTTCATGCCACGTTGCACTCTAAAAATTGACCTTGACCTCTGGACATCGGGGTTCAGGGCAGATTGCATCCACCAGCTCGGCGCACGTAGTGGCGTTCACACTTGATCCAATGGAGAGTGTGTGGGCGATTATGAAGATTGAAGATGCTGTGAACGCAGACTGCCCGCAAACTATGCGGCAGCTGAATGGTACAATAAAACTGGCTTAGTTTAGTTTAGTTTAGTTTATTTAGTTCATCGTCAACGGGGAAACCCCAATAAAAGACGAAGTCGTACGATACAATTACATGCTTGAATAACGACAGATTAAAAAACGACTTAGTACACACCTACATGTCTCTCACATAACTGTGAACACTTTTTTCTAAACGTATTAAATCCGCCGTGGAACATCAGAAATCGGGCATGCCCTAAGATATTCGTTGGCCAGATGAGACGCCCTTACGAAAAGACCATCTCTCGCTGTGCAAACGCGTGCATAAGGCACCTGAAACAAGGACAGTTGGCGCCCGGTTCTGACCGGCGCAGACAGAATAAAATAAGGCTTGGAATAAGGTAGGCAATAACATGTGTAGGCAATAATTGTGTCGATTCCTGCTCGGGACAATCCCTACCGATAAATTCACATCCAATGATTCAAGGCAAAGGTGCACACTGCACACTGCACGGTGCTCAGACCATGGCAACATCTGGCGTATGATTTTATCACAGCATGCGATTTGTCGGGCGCAAAGATCGTGTCATGCTATTAGTTTACTAGGACAATGCCGCCGCAACTACTGCATCACGCCGCGAAAACAGCGTCTTCCGACGCTTGCTGCCGAGGAGGACTCGTTCCTTTTTGCTCGCTACTTTCTCTCGACCTAGTTGTTCTGATATGTACGAGTACCTACGTCTCGTATGTCCAGTCAACTTCCCATGGTCACTCTGTCGAACAGTTTGCATAACAAGTTTGCGAAGGAATGTCCACGGCGCACCTCTGGTCTTACTGACGTGCACCGAACGACGTTGACCGTTGTAAAATGCAAGCAGATGCAAACGGATTCAGTCTTCTCATTACACATGCGCATGCGCATCTCGTGAAAGCAGCGGCGTCGCCACGGATTTTTGAGTGGGGTGTCGGGATTTACGAACCACGGTCCGAAAATATACATATCCAACCTCTGCGGGGCACACTGCAGCCTTCGCATTATATGTAGTTCATTAATTAATTCATTTAATTTGCCTCCAAGCAAATAACTCATAAATATCACATCACTCCATTTCAACTTCGTTATTTTCAAAATTGACGCATCTATGTCAAGGTATACCAATTTCTACAAAATTTTGAGGGGTCTTATAATGTTCCGGTGCATTTCGAGACGACATGGCTCACATGGTCGCAATATGTCAAGTGTTTGTCCATTTCAACACCAAGGTTTTTCACTGTGGTAGACTCGTCCACCGTGCTGCGGGCAAAACTGACAATCACTGGCGGCATGTTCCTCAGCATCTGCCTTGTGCCGAACACTATTAGTTGGGTCTTGGAAGCGTTCACCTTTGACAGTGCATGCTGCATTGTTGTGATTAAACTACGCTGATTCGCCTTTTTGCCAGATACTAGGAGCTGCATATCGTCGGCAAACTGCACAACCGGACGTCCGGCACATGCAAGCACATGTCGTTTGTGAATATAGCGAACAATAGACAGCTGAGGAATCCACCTTGGTAAATACCAGAAGTGATAGGCAGCGATTTTGAGAAAGTTCATGACCCGTCGGAATTGCGGATTTTCGACTGCTGTGAATAGCCGTAGAGGTAATGACGGATCCATGGAGTCGGAATGTTGTAAAGATGAAGTTTTTCTAATAATTGTTCGTGACAGACAACATTGAAATATTTTAAGAGTATACTTTATCCGTTATCACAGACAAGGCAGTCTCGATTGATCGGTTGCGTCGGTAACCATGCTGTGCGTCCGTAAATAAATAATGCTCGTTAAAATCCTCAACAATCTGACCTTGAACAACACGCTCACATATCTTCATGATCCCAGGAAGCATTGAAATCGGCCAAGTGCTGCATTGTTTAGAGCTATCAGCGTGTTTGGGAATAGCAGTAACTACCGCATGCTTCCATGTGGCTGGCACTATCCCGGTTTCAAGACTGCAGTTGACAATGGCTTGCAACACATGGCCAAACCCATACAAAAACGTTTGAACATGTCAACGCTAATCCAATCTAAATCTCTGGAAACTGACTGTTTCATACAGTGGATAATGCCATATAAGGCGTCTAAACTGAGGACCGTGACTGGAAAGCACACGAGAGCACACGCGGGAGTATCATAGGTGGCGCAATCAGCGGCTCTGGCATAATGGCCGACGTAGTCGGTCGGACCCACGCGCCGTAGTGTTCGTTGAGGGCGTCTGGCGTACAGGCAGGCGGGGCAGTGGCGGTACCCCTCCCCGATCCAATTATGGGCCGCAGCACTGCCAACATTTTTGACGGACCCGCCTCTCGGAGCTGGTCGGTGAAGTACGCGGCATGATCTCTCCTGATGGCAGCCCGACATTGCCGGTTCACCCGCGGGGGGGGGGAGCAAGTTGTCTGGAAGCCGTGACGTCACAGTGGCAGGGGATTCCTGCTCCGTAATGTTAAAGGGACATTGCCACCTAAAATACACAATATGATAGGTGATACAGCAAGTTTCCCCTGTTCAATCGCTCCAGTCCGTTTTAAAACCTTTGCCCTCAATCGTCTGCAATCTTCATTCAAAGATTGATATATCGTACTAATTTTAGTAAAACCGTAGGTACTTTTCTTAACCAAACAGACTCTGGAAAAAAAACTGGAATCGCCTCGTCACTACATGACATTTGAAGTATAAATTTAATTAGGATTTTGGAGTGTACCAACACAAGAATCGTGTTTTTCGTTCAAAGTTCTATTTTCAATTATTTTTTTGTCAAACACAGTCCCCTCTTATCTTTCGAAAGACGTGGATCAACACGATTCGCACATGCTATGGCTAAGTTGAATACGCAATGCCCTTAACCGTGTCGTCGGATTCCGCCCGGCTTTGGTCCATCCTCCGCGGCGAACTGGAATATTCAGCTTGGCAGCGCACAGGAAAGGTATACAAAGCGCACAGCAGAACCTATTGACAGGGTTTTCTTTACTTTGTGATTATATTTATTTGAATAAACTTTGCTTTGATTTAATAAACAATTAGTCTATACTTTAGCGAAATAAGCAAATTGCGTAACAGAACACATGACCAAGAACATATGAAAATTCAAAATTTGATGCAATATTTATGGTGGCGGGCATCATGCCGAAATAGTGCGGATCATTATCAGCCAATTCCTCTGAGAGTTGGAGATGAGTCAAAACTCACTTCCTAATATACCCTGTTTGGTGATGTGGTTACACGTTTGAGCCTTACCATCAGTGACACAAAATTCGTTACGTCGATTTTAACCGGTTCTTACATTACCACCAAAGGTTGACAATGTTCCTTTAAGGCAATGCAAAGTAGCGTGGTAGTTACACCTCTTTATCTTTTTATCTAGGTGAGATAACTATGTATTTATGCTCCTTAGAAAGCTTGTTCCTTCTAGATTTCAAGTTTGGCCTCCGGTTTAACATAAGTCAATTCAATCCGCCATAAAACGCCATTTATCACAAACACCCACAATTTCAAGTCCCAGCTGAGACGCCACCTACTTAGCGTTCAGCACGGCGGTGTTTAAGCGTCGTACGATGATCGTGTGTGCCGAACTGACCTGGTGGAACTTACCTTAGTGTACTTTTACTTGTTGACGTGTGACAGTGAATAACCATGGCATGTGGACTCGTCGCGAAATACATTCTGATTCTGATTCTGAAGTGGAGGCATGTTCCGCTCGCCGCGTCGGGCCGCCGGCGAGCCGGCGCGGGGGCGTCTTTCAAAACTGCAACCAAATTAAGGCGGCGCCCGAAAAAAATACCCCAAAGCGTGGTGTTGACTCTACTACCACGCGTTTCCACTACCGAATTATACTACCACGAACTAAGTGAAGGCCACTAAAAAGCCACCCAGTCACTACGTGTCGATCGGTAGAGCCGCAACTTTGAAGGCAAATGGGAACGGTATGTCAAAGCAGAGCGGGGACTTTGCCTGTTTCGAACGAGAACATCGATGTTTTATCATTTTGATTATCCTAACGATGTGATTAAACGACAAGTGCATGTTCTTGATCTAAAAATGTAGTTGCATAATAATATGAATTAGTTGATAAGCGACAATTTGTCTAGTTCAAAACTGAACCACTCACCCTCACAATATTAAAACGAACCAGAGTGTGTACATATCAGATAATTCGCAACGATATTTCATCCAAAGTCATTTATTCGCTTTCATTACATCCTATTAGCATTTTGACATCACGTTTTTTAGCTATGTCGGTGCTTGTCGGTACTGCTTGAAAAATAGCTCTAAAGCCTAGCGTCTTCTTAAAGGCAACAAATTGCAGTACTTGATTGTTAGAAGCTTTTTACCGGATCACAGATTGGGCAACGAGCAGCGCGTCAGTAAGTTGACTTCACAACGGGTGGAAACCATCCTGATAAGACTAGGACTGATCGCAAGTGCCTAGTCTACGATAACCGAGGAGCTCTAGGAGCCTGCGTCAAAAATGACGATTTCTATGTTTGATGGGTCGGATCCCGATGCCCTCGAACCGGTCCCAGTACATAGAGTACCATGATGCACGCACTAGGCATATGTGTAAACACCCTCTCTCAATGTCTTTCCAGAAAAAAAGTATTACTTCGCTCACCTTAAATTGTATTGCTAGTAGCACGTAAAACAACAAAATGACCGGCGGAGTCCAAGCACCCTTAAAATTATATAAAACCACGCAATACACGACCTCACAGCTCCAGAGACGAAGTTCCGGCCAGGCACAAGGAAGTTTGGATCATGTGACGTCAGCCCGCCACGGACCACGGATGCACCAACCCCGCTACCGGCCCGCGGTGATCTCGCTACCGTCTCCCCTTACGCCCGAGCCGAGCTGGTTTCCGGCATCGCACTTAACTGCATCCCCGCGAAGTTCAGTCATAGTGCACAGGTCAAAGACGTAACATCCTGTTTCAGCACGGATGCTTAACACAATCTGGATATATTACGGGATACATTGAAGACAACAGAATCAGCCACCTAGCACTTCCAGACGAACCAACCAGGCAACCACAAGTTGCAACACTTGGTCTATGATTCGACGTTTTAGAACACTTAGAACAGCGCATGTCGAGTTAATTCATTATCTTCGGAAGCAATTGCCACCAATAGCATTGCTATCCAGGAACAACCACCAAGGGCTGTTACCGTTATATGTTGTGTTCTGTGTTCTATTGCCTGTGGCCTGCACTACAGGTTTAGCTCGGCGCCCAAGAGGATGATTGTGAGGATGAGGATGACACTTTATCGGATGATAACACAGGCATATAAGGACAGCGTATCATTCGTTTGTGCTGCGCTGAATCGCAGACGAACATCATCCGCCGAACATCATCATCTCTACCCCAAAATCATGGAGCCAACGAGACGAGCAGGAGCCAGCGAGACGAACAGGAGTTAGACAGATGTGCAGAGACGAGACCAGTGGCAGAACCGAGGGCAGCATCGCCACTGCTTCTCTTTATATGCCTGAAAACGAGAAAATGCATGTTTATCTTGCATTGTTGAGGTACTGGGAACAGAAGCTGAGAGGGATGGGGGAGGAGAAGGGAAAGCTGGAGGAGACGGTAAGTGAGGGAAAGGGAGAGAAAAATCAAAATTTGACAACTGTCAGCGACCCGTCATATTTTACCTTTATGAGCAAAAAACAAATGAAACATTTGTGCAATGCTGACCCAATGCAGAATAATTTGTCTTACCTTTTCAATAACTAGAAACATGTTCAAATGTTCCAGCCAAACTAGTGTTGTCCATCTTTGGTGTTGACTTTAAGGGGGCGTTTCTGAAACACATAATTATGTTAATGGTCAATTAGGTGAATCATGTGGCACTAAGTGCAAATGTGGTGGAGCAGGCCCAGCGGCAACAGGACCTGGACTTCTTATGCTATATTTTGGTGATAGTGTATGTGTCCCAGCCAAAGGATAATAAATTTGTATAAAATATCAAATATGGATCATAGATTATAATATTTTTCCTCTCTTCCAACACATCATTAACCCGCGCCCCGATAGGAGGGGGGACCCCCCCCCCGTCACCAAACTTTGCAGGCCCCTTCTGACATCAATTCCACACATACTGGCCAAAGGAAAATATTGCGGTCATGATAGGCCATCCGGACATGACGTCAGAGTGATGTCATTTTTCCACTTTAGGCAAAAAATAGAGGTTTGCCTGAAATGCTGACAGTCGCACAGATTCAAAGATAAAGTAAATTGTTTCATACCAGAAGACTGACAATCAGTCAGGTTATCAAACTGCTATCTCGGACTTTTTAATTTAGAAAAATGTAAAATTGGGAAAACAAAACTCAAAATTTAGTTTCTATATCATATTTTCCATAATTTTCCAAATATTTAATAAAAAAACAGAATATATATTTTACAGACCAACTAGATGAATATGTCTACCCAATTTGAAGTCAATAGCTTCTAAAATGACGGAGTAATAACCTTTCAAAGACATTTCTATGAATTCCAATGACTACCAATGACCAAAATCAGCAGTTTGGCCTTTCGAGCTCGTGACCTCGGATGACCTTGACCTGACCCATGACTAACAAAGGCTTGGAATGGTACTTGAAAGTGTCAGGAACACGATTCATGTCGATTTAGTAACTTCTTATGCGTTCAATATCGTTATTTTGCCCGGCAATCGCACCCGTCGAAAACTGGCAAAAATTGGGTGTTTGACCTGACATGTAACGTCATCAGTGACCTTAGGATCACATTTCGCATGCTATTCTGAAAGTTCATGTCCAGGGCTATCAAATGCCGTTTCCTTTTTGAAAATCGGTTCAGTAGTTTGGGAGATCGTAGGGGGGGGGGGAACAGCCCCCCCCCCCCTCAGCGGGGGGCAGAGGTCGGAACTAGCCTATCGGGGCGCGGGTTAATAATATCATACTTCTGATACAACATATAACGGCACAAAGAGTTTGCCCCGTAGCTCTGTTGGTAGAGCGCCGGACCCCCGGTAGTGAGAGCCCGGGTTCGAGACACTTCGGCGCTCGATATTTAATCCTGACGGGGATGGCCTGCGGTCGGTGGCAGCGGCCGCACACAAGGTTAGTTGAAGTCAGTGAGTGGGACGGACCGTGTCCGGCTTTGTGGGCACGTTAAACTTTCGAACTAAATCCTGCTGGCTACCCGGAATTTCCCGATCGGACGGTAGAGGTCAGGACCTTCGCAACAAGCTCTGCTTAGTGCAGGTTCTGATCTCGCAAATCTGTCCATTCAAAAGGTTCGGACTAAATTTATAAACAAAAATATCCTTTCCCCACATCATTGCGCACATATTGGTGAAAAAAAATGATGAACTCATAACAGATCGACAGATAATGACGTCAGGGTGACGTCATGCTTTCCAATTTTAGGTCAAAGACGGGTTTGCGGAAAGCGCTGCCAATCGTAGAGTTTTGAAGATAGTCAATTGTTTCACGTCGGAAGACTCAGAATAGAACTATCAAACTGCTATCTCGGATTTTTAATTTTTTCGAAGAAAAAAAACTTGAAAATTGGAGTAGGGGAAAGCGGGGTAAAATGGACACCCTAGCAGTTTTATTACTATAGAGCGCCGGTCATTCGTCCTAAGAAAACCGTTACTAGATCATTTTGAAGGCAGAATTGCCCATCTTTGGCAGAAGCGATGACACTGTGATCATTCATACAAATCGATGGCGCTTATAATTACAAGGCAATGCTTTCTGCTCATTTTGCCCATTCCTTGGGGCAAAACGGACCAGTTTCCGGGGGAAAATGGTCAATATGTTATTGTGAAGGAAACTTGTTTCTTGAAGGGTAGAGCAATACACTTTTCTATCTACACCTTGAAGATTTGAACCCTAATTATCAATCATTCTCCTCCATATTGCTTTGATCACGGCTAAAAACAGCATATTAGTAGCCAGTTTATAAAAATATAATTATACATCTTAAGTTTCGGGTAAACGGATCACGTGGCCATATTACTCGAGTGTTCATTTTGCCCCATCCATCGTGCCCCATGGACAATATTGGGAAAAATTTCCTTGTGGTAGCAAAAAATTGCTGGGCCTGGAAATCTGTCGCCGCTTACCGAGATCCTGTATCTGCCGACTATCAAATAACCAGCTGTTGACATTTATGTTTTACTTATTCTGTAAATATATTGTTGTTGAATTCCAGTTAATGTAATAACAAAAATGCATTTGTAATTTTTCCCGTCTCATTTCGAGAACGTTTTTAACAAGGAGGAGGAGTGCTCCACATATTAATGAACGTTGGGTGAGCTTCAAATTTCGCTCAGTCATTGGTAATTTTTCCATTGGTAACATGTGGAAAAGGCGGGGTGACC
>JARFNZ010145617.1:0-10205 GCA_031763405.1 Balanus nubilus
CGCCGGCTGGCGGCGGCGGCGGCCGGCAAGCCACGCGCCGCTGACGACAGGCAGCTCCGAGGGAGAGGTGCAGGCCGCCGGACCGACGGCACCGGCACCCCGCCGCCGCTGCCCCTGCTCAGAGCCACGGCGGCAGCGGCGGCGGCTGCCGGCGCCCTCGGGTCCTCCGCCCGCACCACCCGACCCGTCATAGGAACACACACGGACAACACACAGAGACATACAAGCTGTGTATCATCAGATCACCACAGCCAGCTTCAGATCGTCAGAGGCAATGGTGAGGTGAGGACTTGGGGTGGGCGGCACGTGTGCTTGATTGGTTTAATGCGGCTTTGGTGACGGGAGTTGTGGTGGTGGCGGCTGCAGGGTTTCTTTATTGGATGCGCCGTCTGCCGTGATTTGAGTGCGGTTTGCGGGAGGCCTTGAGCTGTCTTGTTACTTTAGTGTATATTGACTGTGGTCGAATGGTCGGAGGTGTAATTTTGCGCTGGGTATGGATTACAAGTTCCGGCAAACATTTGAAATTAATAGTTTTGCTTAACACGTTGCTTTACAATATCCCTAATTCGCTAAACAGGCTTTTGAGCTCAGGCTTAGGGGATTACAGCACACAAGTTCGGCATTGCAGTACCGGGCTATCTGGGAGTAATCTTTTGTTGGCTTGCTTCCTAAATCTACCGAAAATGTTTCTTCTGCTTCAACATTAAGCACCCCTTTTATTTTGCCTGGCAAGAATTAATTGGATAGTTTGCGTACTTGGAGTGTTTGGTTGCTATTATTCCTTTCTGTTATTATCCTTGTTTTTGTTACACCATTCACTTGACCACTGCTCATTTCAACGGCTTTTGACATCTCATGAAATAGCACAGCTGATTAACATGCGCCAAACTTGTTCCTTTTCGAACTTGTTCACTTCCGAATGAGTCAATTACGTCGGTTCATTGATTAGTTGTTGTTTATGTTGTTCATCCCATTATTACATTGAGCTTTGTGTTTCTAGCATATACAATGAAATAGTGCATACGTAAGACACGGACATACGTTGTTTAAGCAGTACACAAATCATACCAGTTAAAATAATATGATAGCGGCTTCTTACTTTGTCCTTATATGAAAAGCTATATTTATCTCCAATTTCCCCCGGGCCTCGTTTCTCCATGTACGTCACCAGCGTAAGGTATTTCGGTAAAAACTCTACCAAAGGCTATCTCTGACAGCGGTAACACATATCAGATCGAGGATCTGCATAAATGGAAATGGCGGCCTCGGTCCCCACTTTATACAAAAACTAGGTATTGTGGTGACAAACAAATGACGTGAATATCAAATGTTTATTTCCAATATTTAACAAAAGCTGGCATGCTATAAGGCAAATGCAAAGTTTGACTCGCGGTCGCTTTTCACGTTGTCGGATAAGTTAAGCTAATTTGGTCCTCTATTCTGTAAATATGCAAATTTAATATCTGAGTATCAGAAAGCACTAATCTTTTGCTTGAAATCGGCGAAGACATCGAGGTTGAATAATATCATCAACATGTATTGAAATAACTCTAATGCAAATATCGTGTTTCGCCCAAAAATAGCCCAATGCCCATCATTTGGCGAAACTGCACCCTTTCTTGGTTTTTATGCAGGCGCTTATGATGTTATAGGGCTAATGGGATTTATTGAGTAATAGGATGTACCCAGTCAGTGTACGTGTCATGTATTCGATGTAAGCTGGGAATCGTGTAATTTGACCGATGCATACACGCCTGGTGGACGGACACACATGGTACCGTTTGTTTTTCTATCACCGTGGTCGGAATATAAGCAGATTTTGTTACATGCACACTGTATACTTGCACGCTGTCCAACCAATTCGCTGATACGCTGGATACGGGGGATGTGATGTCAAGAGTGGATGGGCCACCGCAGCAACTAAATACTAACCCAATTTGGCCATGATCCCGAATTAAGTATCCTTAGTACAAACCACAAACTAACAAATTTAACCAGGCGGGTGGAGGATGTCATGATCACTAATCACACTAGTTGCATTGGATTACCTCCTCTCGTCATTCCTCCTATTTTAATCCGCTTTTGATCCAAAAATCGGCACGAGCACGCGCCATTTGCACTGATGATCCCCGTAGTTACATGCCCGTTACACATGACCGGCCTGTCTCCGGTGGGTTTAATTACGTGATCGTTGCGCACACTGTCTTCCCAGAAGTGGAGAACGGCGCCGCATTTTTTTCCGGCTGGCGCCGGCTAGACGTCGGATGAGACCATATAGACCGAGTACGGCGATCCGAGCGGAGCCGTCCCCGGGCGGCCAGATTAGCTGCTCCGCGCCGACACAGTCAGACACTACGGCGAACAGTGTCCAAAGCCGCTACCCTGCCACTAACGCCGCCCCGGTGGTGGTGGTGTTGGTGGTGGTGGTGGTGGTGGTGGTGGTGGTGGTGGTGGTGGTGGTGTTGGTGGTGGTGGTGGTGGTGGTGGTGGTGGTGGCGGCTGCGGCGGCGGCGCGGCGGCGGCATGCGCAAATTCCAGGCTATCCCAAGCTGGATTTTGGGGAGTGCGGGCGGCGGTTGGGGGGAGGGGTGGCACGGCAGGCAAGTTGACCGATTTATCTGTCCGAAGTCCCCGTGGGAGCGAAGCTCGGGGGATAATCACGTGACGAGCACTGCTCATCTGCAGCGACAAGATTACAGAGCTTCGTCACACGACCGAACCGGGGTTATAACTGCCGAGTGCTTACTGCGGTTATAACCGGGGTTATAACCGCCGAGTGCTTACCGCGGTTATAACCGGGGTTATAACCGCCGAGTGCTTACTGCGCCAGTGAGACTGGACTCGGCTAAAACGCCGGTGAGACCAACGCCAGACGGCTCCGGTGAGACCAACGCCAGACGGCTCCGTTGTTGTGTAATCCCAGGAACAACCGGTGATATCGCATTTCAGTCACCGGATTGCGAGGCCTTCACGGATAATTTATTTAAGTAGGATAGTTGACAAGAAATGGGCGCGGAAACGGGAGTGGGTGGGGCTCCGTTGGCTAAAACCCAGTTCGCTAGAACTGTGAGTAAGAACGTTTTGGGCTTAGATGTAAACCGATATGGTATTTAGCTGAGCCCTCAATCCTAGCCAGCTCACCTGGGTTGCATTTGCTGGGTCACATTGGCGGTCCATTAGTAGGAAAATCACCGCCGCAACAAACAACTGGAACAAGTCAGCTGTGAGCGGACCTGTTTGGAGGCGGTAGCGTCACCGCGATGAGTCTGAGGTTGATATTTTTGCTGCTGGAAGCAGCTACCTGAGTTATAAGAACCATCACACCCCGGCGCGGGCGGTGTGTCTCTCGGTTTCGCTAACCACCGGTTGACAGTGTGGTTGTCGCCGCGTCGTATTAAATGCCACCGAATGACAACACTTCAGCCGACGATTCGCTAATCTAACGTGGAAAAGGTGCGGTCATATGACCAGCTGAGTATTTCGTCATTGCAGCTGTCATCGGGGACAGGTGCCTCATTGCGATGAAGTCGCCACACCCACTACCCGAGGGGTACCCTCCAAACTCCGCCCGGAGTTGCTGGAAATCACTCAGCACGCGCCAGTGAATCTGCCGGGAACATCTTCAACGCCAGTGTCGAAGGTCTCGTCCGAGTCTCGCTATCTAGTCCGGCCCGTTTTAAAACCCGACCCGCTTCAATTTCCGAGATTCCTTAGGAGGCCTCCATGTTCGTCGTAAATACCTCGGAGGACCGTCAGCCGGGTTACGGGCCCACTTTGATCATTATGACATCATGTTTCACTCGCCGCCGCCGCCGCCGCTCCTAGACATGTCGGCCGACCTGTCAGCGGCCTCGGCGGTGACAAGTGACGTCACCGATGATAAAGTGACGTCACTGGGCACGGGCTCGTTAGCCGGTCATTACAGGCGGCGGCGCGGCGGTCCGGTCGTCTCCAGCGGTGAGCTGCAGCTGGATCTGGCCGACAGCTGGGATGATTGGGGAGTGGCTCGCCAGACAGGCGACAGGCAGGCTGGCTGGCCGAATGGCTGGTGGCGACCGCAGCCGCCGGTGATGACCACAGCACCGGCTGAAGGCCTGACATTGGAGATGGAGGAATCCTCAGTGCTGACGAAATTATATGACTGGAAGTTATATCAGCGTGCGCAGGACAGGATGACATTGAGGACATCTTAGTAGCGGCCCTCCTAGCGTCCTTCGTGGCGTCATAGTTTGTTGAAGGAAAGGCTTGACCTTGTTCTGACGTAATATTTTGAGGTAACCTGTGAATAATGTTGCAAGACTTGGCACGCTTGCATACGTGTGCTAGTTTTAAATGCCAAATTCCATCACATTCCAGCATACAAGGTACCGGCACTAATTACAGAAGTCCTTGCATGTAGTGGAAGGAAATATTCGCTATGGTAGGCAGATTTTTATTTCCCACCAGAACATCGAAAACAACCTAACGAGTGTAGGGAAATCTTTCCACTTGAGCGCCGCAGAGCACATGACACTGCAAAACTAGGGTTTATCCTCGGCTGGCAGAACCAGTACTACAGGTTTATTATAATGGCACTGATGCCGCCCAATGATAGCATACTGAAAGGCTATGCCGTCGGTATGCCGCCAATTTCGACAGCCGAGGGTGCATTTCTTGTCCGACGAAATAAGTTGTCCGCCCGCATTTCGCAATTTCGCAGCAGGATTGATTCGCAGACTGCACGTGCAACTGCTGATGCGCATCCTCTGTGCGACCGTTTTAAAACCTGAACGACATAAATAGATATTCGAGTTCCAATATAGACGCTCGTTTGGTCTTGATTCCGCTGCAAGTCGCTCGAACTGACCGGGTACACGTTTGAAAATATTCGCCCACAATGACATTCCCACTGTGCAGACTGTTGCGCCGGCTGCCTCTGTGCTAGTGACCCCCGCCGAGTCCACGTGTTCACAATCCGGGGGCGAGGCACTGCTGCGGTGGCGGGTTGATGGGTACCGCGAACCGAGCTGTGCCGCTCCCGCCAGCCGCCACCAGCCAGCGGACCTGTCCCGTCGGCTTAAGGCTCACCTTCGCCCCACGTGCGGGTCAGATCCCGCGCCGCGCGCGCTTTTGGCCATCGCGTCACGACGCGACGGATTTTGTGGTCGGCGAGGCACCCTGAAGCAGCTAGAAATGTCTCCTTCACCATCGTACGTGTACTTGGTGGAATGGACTGTTTCACCGGCGCAAAGAGCCCCACAAAGGAGGCGCTTCGGTGGTCAGCGAACCGGTCACAGGTGGGGGTGGAGGCTCCCGCTGGAGGCCAGAATCCCCCGACCGGTCCCCCCCCCCTCCCTCTTTGTCCGCTGTGAGCGCTGATATGAGGCGGCTTGCTGGGGCCCAGGCGGCCCAAGTTGAAGCGCTGAGCGTCGTTCGTCATCATTAAGCATGATGGTCATGTTTACATTAAGAGGTGCAAAGGTTGAAACTTGAAAGTCATGCTGAAGGAAAGCAGGTGCGGAAGGGAATGTGACAAGGGGAGTACAAGCTGTCAAGGGATGCTAGAAGCACTGGAAGGAACATGCGGGTGAACAGGAGTAGGCTAAAAACTTGGAGCGTTTTCGTGCTCATTTGACTTGCGAGGCTTGTACCGTAGATGTGATTGCTACTAACAGTACCAGCTGAAGCGGAAAACATCGCGGGTTTTTAGCCGTGGTGACTCCCCATGTTCGCAAACAACCTGCTGCTTGAACATACACCTGCAGTTCAATCAGTACTCCTTCAAATGAGTCCGGAAACAGCACTTATTAAATGGGCTGGGAACAAGCAGCTGGATCTGTCTGAGAAAGGAGCACATCCGGTAGGACGAGAATTACGTTAAAAGTCTTCAGATTGCCTGACGCCCGAGACTAAAAATCGTGACGCCACTGACACCATGGATGCCTGCGATTATCGCGCCCAGCAAGAGATAGCTGCCGCTCTAAGTCAGATGGTGCTGCAATTATGCTGAAACTGAGCTCATTCGAGGTGTTCCCGGCTAGTTTCGACCAATTAGCAGCAGAAATGCCAGCTTCAGACATAGCGTATAGTGAGGTTCACACGTTAAATACGTGGTCTGTAAAATTACGTGTCTGTAAAAATGTTAAGCGTATCAGCAAACTTGTGGTATTTCGTACCTAACGATTTTGACATAATCATTGTTCGTCCTTGTAAGATTGTTGCTGCATGCACAGTTATTGCTCCAATTCTTAATTATAATGCAAACATGTTTCTCTCTCGCACTATTTGTCAAATTACGGCGAACTGCTAACCCAACAGCGAAAGCGGGGACAAATTGTGCATGGACCGGACTGCAGTAACGCACGTCCCAGACACCCTGGCCGCCTTTATGGTGGCGAGGCATTCAAAATCATCGCACCACGGTTATGCAACCGTTCCCAAAACGACGCGTGATGCTCCTCGTCGGATGCTCCTCCTTTGCTGATGACGGCACTGGCCTTCGTGACGTTTTTTCGACGTCTAAATCGTCCACCCGCCGTAAAATTCGACGTAGGGCGTTGAATGGGTCTGCAGCCGCCATCTCCCCAATCTAAGCGGCTGCAAATGTAGCATCGGCGGGCGGCCCCTGATTGCCGATTGAAAGAAGCAACATGGTCATGTCACTAACCCACGTCCATTAACTGAGTCGTGGCAGGTGCGGCAGACGGCTCCTCGCTCGGCCGGAGCTGTGGGCACCTGCAGTGGCCCATCAGCACAGCGACCGTCGCGTGTGCACTTATAATTCGATATGCACGGAACGAGTCGTTTTTAGGCACCGATGAAAAACGCAAAATGAATGGAGGACATTGCCATCGTCGGCGTCAAGTGGAATCCCCCGTCACGTCGGACTGACGGGCGGCGGACCCTCGCCCCCCCCCCCCCCCCGCCGGGGGGGGGGGAGAGAGATGGTCCAACCGATAGCCGCCGGCTGTCACCCAGCAGGCGTCCAGGGGTGTCCAGACGTCAACACTGACCGAGTGTGACATCAGGAAGGAAAACTGGAGCGGCCACGGCCGCCCGCTGCGCCAGAGGGATCTTCCCGCTTCCTTCGGCGGCCGCCGGCGATGGCAGGAAGCGGGAAGATTGGTGGTGATCGAAAGGCGATGGATGACTTAACTGCCCCGAGCGGTAGCGATAATGGACGAGGAATGAGAAGTGTAATCGGGTTATCCAGGTAAAACGGATTGGAATTAGAGAACAGCACAACAAACTTAGGTGTGACTATTGGTACGAAGTCGTGCAACGGAGTACGTTTGCCTCTTGGGGGCTGTTCCGGGAATGCTTGGGCTTGGTACTTTGACCGGATGCTCACCGTAGAAATATACTGGACAACGAATTACGGCTGCATAAAGTACAAACCCGAACGGAAGGCACACATTCAACGTCATAACCACTACGGATCGACCCTAGAAAAAGCCTAATATCCTCCTCACACGCGAAGTGTCCAGGTAACCCTCGTAACACTAGCCGAGTGGCGCCCTTTGCCACAAGACACTCCTCGAAGACACGAAATCCAGGGGGCTGGGCGGCGCCCGCGCGACGCTCGGGAGTTCGGTGGAGATTTCTGGCCGGTTTCTGTGTCCGTCGAGGCCGGATCGCATCTCCTCATCTCGTCGTCTTAGTACCGAGACATCACGTCATCTGGTCACCTTGTCTCCCGGTTGGGATCACACGTCGGCAAGGACGTCGCTCGTCGTCGAGTCGCGAGTCTCAAGTCGCGAACAAGCCCGACGAGCGTGGCGAGAGCTCGCACGAGTCGCGAGGCTCTGTCCTCCTGATCTGATCCCTCGCTCAGGCCGCGAGAAACAACTGGGGTGGGGCGTCTGGGCCCAGCTTACACATGCGCTGACCCCGTCGGCTTCAGCCGGCACCACCGGGCACCACGGGGCGCGCTCTCCTAACGCCATGAGCACGGCTGTCTGAGCTAACCACCGCCGACAGATGAGACCACGTGGCTCTTGGAGTTCACACGCCCTGGGACGAGCAGCTCCGGTCGTCATTAGCTAGACTAGGAGAATGCCGAAGGGCAAGGGTCTTGGCGGCCAGGGCGGCCAGGGCTGTCGGCGGTGAGTCAAACCCACCAGACGACATCCCGCAGGTAGTGGTCCCGCGCCGCGGTACGCGAGGTCTGAGAAATTGGCCCTAATTCATCGTGGATTAATGAAGGTGGATTTTGATTTACAAGACCGGCGCACGCTTTGATGTGGTCATGAGGCCAGTCTTGTCCTGGTGGGGGACTAGGCAACACTAATAGTGTTTGGCGCCGTGGACAATGTCGTCGCATGAGAGCGGGCGATTTGATGGCAACTTAAGTACCTGGACTGAGCTCCAACCCTCACGCGTGCTTGTGTTGTCGCATCCGGCAACACCTTGGCGTTTTCGGCGGTAAAGTTCAGCTTAGAATGTCAGATATTTAAAGTTACACGACAGGAGCTGGTAAGATGCTTGATGAACGTTGCATATATATGTATACATATACAAGTGGATAAGAAGGTCAGTATGGGCTAGAATTGTCAAATATGTCACCATGTTAGCAGTAGAAGGGAGAAAGGTATTTTGGCCAAGTTATTCAATGTCCACGCTTAATGGATGGTGGGTATCGTATCACATCAGAGTTGTTTTTATATTGTTCTAGCCAATCAAAAGCAATCTTCTTTCTATTACACAGGGCCCAGTTTGTTTGATTCTCAAGGCTATTCGAACCGATACATTTCTTATTTGATTATTTACAAAACGTTTCCTTTGACCTGTGCATATAAACACACCGTCATCTGGAATTTTCCAACCACGTGCGTTCCGGCAGTTACCTCAGTTCTTGCACCTGTGCCCAGCAACTCCTTAGTATCCGCAACCGTTTTGACAAATTGCGGAAGATCGGCGCTGGGCAATCCCAGAGAAGCATTCACACCTCGCTCCCATTTGTGCGTCAGTCCGCGAAAAGAAGATAGGAAAGCCCATCCCCTTTTTCCTTTCAAAATGCCACCTCAGGTCGCAGTTCTTCACAAACAATGTCTTTGACATGAGGTGACGTGACTACCTTCAATGACCCCGTAAGGAGCACAGTTACATTGCAATGCAACTTAGTCACTCGAAGCAAGGTAATCTAATGCATGTTTTCTTCCGCTGTTTAGTGAGGCAGTCTATTAAAACATAGTACTAGCACTCGGCAGCTCAAGGGGTTGGGCGTCTCCGCTTTAAAGAACTTCTCGCGTGCTGTTGAGTATGAATCTTCGGGTGAAACCGGATACTTGAATCCAATGATGCACCTATCCGGTAATTCAAATACATCCAACTAGTGGAGAGCACGTGCTTGTAGGAAATCAAAGGCAATAATCCTACTTGATCTTTCCGAAAGAAGGTTTCAGTAATCGAGGCAACTTTTGAGGCTTTAAAGCACGCATTGGATGTAGAATAAAGTGGTCGATCAGTCACAATGCCGTTTTTGTAGGGCAAGCGTCATTTGTCTAGACGATGGTGCGAGTTTGATCAACAGAGTTCGTTGCATAGCAAACAACTGAGCGCTGTATAGAAGCTTAACGAGTGCTCATAACGAGCTTGTTTCATTGACCAAATCAGTGAACATGCGACCATTTGAGACCACGTCATGTTTCAACGCACTTACAATTGGTACGGAATGCCCTTGACATTTTATTCCATAAAATTCCTCCACATAAAGGCATTATTTCTCACGGCTATAACATACTGAATTTGAACAAGTAATTTCCATTTAACCAGTTTGAGTTAGGCAACGGGCCTCTGGTCACAAATGACCTCAGCCTTGTAGCCACCGACTAAGGAGAGGGTAGTGATGAGGTCACTGGTCAGCGGTCAGTGGTCAGCGGTACCGACCAGTTTCTCCGGACCATACCCGTTTGTCCTCCGCCCCCGCACCTCTTGGCCCAGCCCGCCACGTCCCGACCGTGAGGAGGCAACAGGGTGGGTCGGCGTCGACGGGCGGGGAGGATGTCGCTCAAAGCAAGATGAGGCTTAAAGCAACTCGCCAGTGCACCCGACTGCCTCCTCCAACCCCCCTCCCCCCCCCCCAATGCCGCTCACGGCTCGGCTGCCGCCGCCGCCGCCGCCGCCGCCGCCGCCGACTCGAGCTGAGCTGGGCCGGGCCGGGGCGAGGCGAGCGGGCCGGGAAGCCCGCAGTTTGGAGCCGGGCGGCCGCGAGCGACGGTGCGGCC
>JARFNZ010145628.1:0-10203 GCA_031763405.1 Balanus nubilus
TGTTATTGGCCTCCGAAGAAGGTCTTGTAACGTGACCTCATAAAAATGCCCGAGGCGATAACTCAAAAACCGTTGCTTCGACATAGCTAAAACTTGCACAGCTTGATTCAGAGCTTCAGTTTAACCTATATACCAATTTTTACTGAAATCTGAAATGTAGGGTGTTATGGCACTGTCGATCTGTCCTGGAACACGCGAAAATTCGGGTGAATGATCGCGATAAGACCTATAGAAATGATCCTGTAGAAGTAAGGTCTTCTAGGTTCTATCACAAGCACCATACCCCAAGCGACACCAAACGTGCTTTATGAATGCACATTGCATACTTAAAACAGAAATGTCCTTTGTGCGCCGAAGCAAGAAAATTACGCGCGAGCACTAAATTACTGCATTAAGCAGATGTCGAGCAAATATTAACAAAACTCTGCATTACAACTGAAGTATTGTCGCTCAACTCCCCCACTTCTACGGCCATATAGGTTATGATGTGGGGCTGTCATAACAAAAGTTGAAATAAGAAAACAAATACTTTGCCATTTGCGCTGCGATCGCCAAAATTCTGGATCGTGATTAGAAAAGGGCATTAAGACTTAGTGCTGGACAAAATGTAACATTTTACAGTTACTTACACCTTTCAGATTACAGGTACTTACATGTTCAGATTTTAACTTTATTTTAAAACAGAATTAGGTAAAATGTTCATAAAATACATCATACATATCAAGGTATAACATCCACACTTACATAAACTTTTAGCTGACATTTTCAAATCCTTGCATTCCATTTAAACACACGCTCATAAACACACACAAACACACAAACACACACACACACACACACACACACACACACATTTCATATGAAACGGACCATGGTCAGCTTAACTCCGCTGATCACCTCACTGATCTGGTAAGTGCACACGGCACTCCGGGTGCCACCGCCATCCGTCGGTCGAATTTGGCTGGCCTTCAGTCCCTTATGTAGCCGGAAACAAGTGGTATCACAGGAGCAGCACCAAATAAACACCGCCGGCTGATGGAACTGTGGCGAAGGTCCCGCTGGATTGGAACGCCTCCCCTAGTGGGAGTGTTTGTCTGCCACCCTGACACACCATCCCACGGCTGGACAGCGAAACAGACCCGATACAGTGGCAACTCGAGGGATGCTGGCAGTTGGCACAATTTGCTCGAATCTGAACCGCAGCTTGCAGTGCATTGTCACCCTGCTGATGTCGGTGTTGCCGACTGTCGGAAGTACTCGGTGTCATCATTACCCGCGCTGCCAATCTCTGATATCGCCCCCCAGTGGCAGTGGCACCTGCACGGTACAGTGTTACTCACTGTCGGTGTGACCCACGGTTAAGTATAACCCACTGTCATTGTCACCCACGGTTTAGTATTAGCCACTGTTAGTGTCACCCACGGTTAAGTGTTACCCATTGCTAGTCTCCCATGGTTGTGTTTTGCGTCAACAATGTGGTTCGATGTTAGCCACTGTCAGTGTCACCCACCGTTCGGTGTTGCCCACTGTCAGTGTCACCCACTGTTCGGTGTTACCCACTGTCAGTGTCACCCTCTGTTCAGTGTCACCCTATGTCAGTGTCACCCACAGATCGGCGTCAACCAGTCCGTGTCACCCTCTGTTCACTGTTCAGTGTCACCCTATGTCAGTGCACCCTACGATTGTCACCCACCGGCGGCAAGGGCTGCGCGTTTTCCGAAGATGCTTCCGTTGAATGTGGGTTTCCGGTAGCCGGCCTGGGCCACCGGGGCCAGCAGTGCCAGCGCCACCAGCGCCACCACCAGCACAGCGGCCACGCGGCGAACTACACACCGGTTGCCCATCATTCGTCTGCAACATAGGACACAATCCACACAGAGTTCCATAAATAGGACAAAGTACAGATTGGTCAGTAATATCCCATGTCAGTGCAGAGGGTAGTTGCTACCTCCCCTCTGTTTTTCTTGAATAACTCACGTATTTGTAGGTGAATCGCGACAAAATGTTCGGTGTCCCATACTATATAATTTAAAACCTACTCTAAACAAAATTGAAACTGTGGCCCCATGGTCCATGACCTTAGACCCTTTTCTCAAACTCATGTCAATCGCCTTCGTCATTCCTGTGACATATCGGTGTTCATATCTCGAGCGCTTCCGGATTTTTTGTTGTTCAGAAGTAAGTACATACATAAACACTAAACAGGTGTAACTAAGTGACCTTTATGGTTTCCACTGAGTTCACAACTTCTAAAGTTCAACCGAGGTCACTGAGCTCCGATGACCTCGGGTGATGTCTTTATCTCCGACGCCATCTAGGGTATTCTTATACGCTGAGTTTTTAATTTCACATTCATTTTATACAAATATGGTTTCAAATAAAGTCATGATCTAGTACATGTCAACCGAGGTCACTGACCTTAGATATTAATGGTATTTGTATTTATTTAGCATATCACCAACAGGGTCAACCCCACAGACAAGAGAAGTCACAATATCAAAAGCATGTACACATATTCGATATCATGAGCAATATGTAAAATACATTAAAACACTGTAAAATATAAATACAACGAACGTTGTGAATAGCGCGAACAATTTACGTGAAATAAAGAACGAAAAAAAAACGGAAGATTACAAGGATGAATATATAGTTTAATAAAAACAGAGACCGTAAAGGGCAAGTGGTGTTAAAAGGGTGTATGTATTATTGTATTATACATTAAAACATGATAAAATATAAATATGACGAACATGTTAATAAGGTAGACAATATGCAAAGGTAAAATGATGAACGAGGAAAACAAATGAAAGATGAAAATAAACTAAAAGCAAACGTAAAGGGCTAGTGATGTTAACAGGATGCTATATATGTGATGACATGGTTTCTAAAAGTTATAAAATTGTCCTCAAGCAAATCGGTCTCTGGCGCGCTGTTTAACCCGCACTACGCTGGGGGGGGGGGGGGTTTACCCCCTCCCGGATTTTCGCAATAGCTTCAATACGTTGAAACGACGTGAAACTTTCGGTACCTTATCTGGCATCAATTTAACGCCTTCCTAAAAAGTTTTGAAAAATCGACCGAGAAGTTGTTGAGAAAGTCACGTTTTAGTGACGTCATGTCAGGCCATTTTCGTTCAAAATCGAAAAATGTTTGATCGCTCATAAAACATCGAGGTCTGAAGCTATATGAAAAATAAACCATCAAAAGAAAGAAAATTACATTTTCGTCCAAATGACTATCTCGGATTTGTGACATTTTTTATTTTTGACCCCCAAAATAAATAAATAAATGTTTTTTATGGGAAAATGGTCACAAAACCCAAAATATTCAAGTTGTTCAAAAACCGGAATATATGTGATAGACCTGCATATGAACAATTGCTATACCGAAGTTCGACTCAATATCTTTATTTTTGACCCCAAATGGCTCCAATATGTGTACAATCTGATGACGTCATTTTTCAATGTCGTTTTTTTTGCTTTTTTAGATCACTTACGTAAAAAATCATTGCATTCCTTGGGCAAAAATGGTTCAAAATCATGTGTTACAAATTATGAATTATGAACCTTTTTGCCCTAACCTTGGCCTGACCTTCACTCAAAATGAGGTAAAATGGTAAAAGGACCGTCGCCATCGATTTTTATGTCTAAAGAACCCATAAAACATGTATCACACGGCTTTTATGTAACTTTTTCACATAGTGACCTTTTGTGACCTGACCTTGACTTTGACCTGTACTTAGTATGAAGTTCATCTAGCAGTGCCTTCCTCTAATACTTGGAAGTACTTTGCTGAACTTGGACTCGCTGCTGTTTATAATCTGGTCTCTGCAGCCAATAAATCGAAAACAGGTGATTTTGACCTTTGACCTCACCTTGACCTGATATTTGACCTTTTTAAGAAAACGTTAAGTGCGCTTTAGGGTTGTTTCATCGAGAACCTTCGTTTGCCACCTCACGTGTCCCGCTGAGACTCTTGGTTCGGGGGATATTAGGGGGGGGGGGATGTAGAGTTTTCTCCCCCAGCGGGGCGCGTTCGACTGGAGACCCCAGCGGGGCGCAGGTTAAAAGAGAGTTGAAATCCTTGGGTATCCTGCAGAAAAGACTGCCTTACTGTCTTATAGGTGTTCTCACGGGAGCAGAACTAATGGAACAGCTTGTGAGTGCGGGTCGATCGAGCTGGCTCATGAAGTGAGAAGCTTATTACAATGTTTGTGAGTGGGAAATGTTCCTGATGAACGTGAACATAAGGTCATGTTGCATTCTACAAGCTGACAATGAATAATCCGGAAGTGTTGTAATAGGTCTCAGTATGCTAAGGAAGCAGTGTGACTGGATGACGTTCTGGTGAGAAGCCAGATGGCAAATTTGCGTTAAACTCGATCGACCCGCACTGTGTAGGCTAGGCTGTCTCGATCGACCCATGTCACTGCACTAACGAGAGATGTGTCTTTAAAGGAAATTATTTACTTTTTTCCATAAAAGATGAGATTGGCCGCGCCCGCCCAGATCACGCCACCATATTCTAAAATTGAGCGAGCGTTGGAGAAGTACGTGCAGAGTACAGCGCTCATACTAAACTTTGACCTGGGGGAACCTGTTCGAAATGAGCGAATGAGTAGTCCAAGAGATCGTTTGGCCCTTCGACAACATATGTGACATGGGGAGCAAATGTAAGCTTTGTATCAAGAATGATGCCTAAATCACGGATCTCTCCAACGTGCTCTAGTCTCCACCACTGATAACAGACATTGTCTAGACGGGCGAGCTTCTGAGGGTCATCGTGAATGATTTGCATTTATGGGGATTCATACTAAGTCAAACTGACGGACCAGTCAGCCAAGCGATCGAGATCCTCCCGTGGTGGAGTCTGTCAGATGGGGAAGTAATTTTGCGATAGATGTTCACGTCACCGGCGTACATAAGGCAACCGGACTGTATTTCAAGTGGCAAATCATGTATGAATATTAAGAAGAGAAGTGGAGCCACAAGAGATTATTCAAGCAACCAGAAGTTACTGGCTTCTGAGATGCCTTTTGACAAGGAATAAAGATCAAATGAGACCTGAAATGTATCAAAACGCATACTACAGATGGCAAGGAACCTTCTGATCTTTAAAGTACGGCTCTAGTTTGATTAGAAATTAAGAATCGCAATTTGGTGGTTTTCGGGTCTTTGACTAGACATAAGAGATCACTAAATGACACAGAACCTTAAAATTGGATATCGCCGGCTTCGTCTCTTCACAAGCAACACACTCGTTTTCAAACCGAAGCTCTGACTCAATTGGAGTCGAATAGGCAGAAGGGTTGCATCACACCCTTCCCCTCCCGCTGCACGGAAACAGAGCAGTTTGCCCTGAACTTACGAGAGATATGTCTTTTAGTGACATTATTGACTTTTTTCCACAAATGCGGAGTTATCAAATAGTTGTGTAGTGTAGTATAGTTAGTATAATTAGTTAGTTAGTTATAGTAAGGTTAGTTTTAGGTATCTTGAGCTATCACTCGATGTCTAGACGAGGGGTGGTTTGAAAATTATGAACATCTCACAGAAAGCGAATAGACATGCAAACAAATTGCATCCATGAAATCTAGGTTATGTTTAAACATAACGATAGGCATTTTGGTGTAAACACCTTTCGATCTATTTTTGCATGTCCTTAAAGTGGCTAATGGGTTTTAGAAAATGTTATCTTTTATCTCGCTATCGGTCGTATCCGCCTCACAAGCCTTCCGGTGGCAGAAGGAGCGTCAGACCCAGGTGAGAGATCTGGGAACTTCAATTTCCGCCGTGATATTAGTTGCCGGACAGCTAATGAGGAGGAGACGGCCAATAACACATAAACAATTTTTAGTTCCCATTGCTTTGGTCGTACAATGGTTACTTTGTAAGCATACAAATGGAGACTAAAGAGTGGTTGCAACTTGCACCCAAATTCGAAAGGATGTTCAAACAGGTCCCAGATCTGATACACAAAATTTATTTTCATAGCTATTCGTTTGCTGTGAGCGGCACAAAACTTCCCTGTCATCCCTCGTAGAGGGAGCCAAATAGAGCAGCTCTTTAGCGATATAAAGGTATATCAAGTTATATCTCAAGCATGTACAGATGCACCTCACCCTTAATTTGTGTAAATCTTGTAGCTAAAGGGTCCCTAACCACACACCAACTTCGAACCCAATCGGCTCTGCCGTTTCCAAGATATAGAAAAGAGGTCTGCACGTGTGCATGTGCAGATGCACCCCATCCCTGACATGTGTAAAGCTAGTAGCTAATGGGTACCTAACCACTTACCAAATTTTAACACAATCGAACCAGCCGTTCCCGAGATATAAAGAAGGAGTGTGCACGTGCGCACATGCAGAAGCATCCCACCTCTGACTTGTGTAAGCATCGTAGCTAATGGGTCCCTAGCCATACACCAGATTTTAACACAATCGGCCTAGCCGTTACCGAGGTATAGAAAAGGGGTCTGCACGTGCGCATGTGCAGATGCACCCCGTCCATGACTTGCCATAGTGAGCACCAACGTGAGTCGGCACTGGTCTCATACAGGGTAGGGGGATGGGCCACTCAGCAAAGAAGGCCGCTTGTCAATCGGACTTGCGGTTGCAGAGATATAAGCCTCTTAAAAGCGTCATGCCGGGTCGGGCCGGGTCGCTCATACTCAGCTTTTTCCCATATGCTACGATAGAACTCGCTTCATGCTTCGCGCTCGCTCGTAATACTGTAATAGTGGTGTAATTATTGTATCCCGCGCAGCCACGCTATATAAAAAAGCACTAGAAGACATAGATAAGTGGCAATAATACAAATAGCATGGCATTTGTTGGTCGAATGGCTTTTTGAGAGCCCTTCACCACTATCAGAGGTCCTTCATGATCCTCAGCGCCCCTCGCTGCGCTTGGGTCGCTCAATATCATGTCGTGCTCCTGATAGTGATGTCAAAGTCACGTTATTGTATTATTATACCACGAGTGAGTATAAATATGCAGTGAGACGCCGAGTCGATTAACGCATCATTATACTCGCGAGTGGTGTAATTATTTTGTCCCGCGCAGCCACGCTATATACAAAAACACGAGAAGACTTCTCAGCCGTGGTTTAGCAAATAAATAGTCACCACATGTTGAATAAATTTCTAGTTAACTGACGGTCGATTAAAAAAAATGGTTCAACACGTGGCTTACTGGCAAAACAGATATCGGCGTAGAATGACAACAGATAGCTCTAATGCTAAATGGATTTTTCAGCTTCATAGTTATTTTAATGGGGAATTTTGCATTATCCGCAGGGGAAGACTTTGAAAGTATGCTTTCAACCGTGTGTCCTTTGAAATTAAACGAACTATAATGCTTCTTGTTCAAAGAATGCATGAACATAATCAGACCGATTCTTCAAAAATTATAAAGACTATGTAGATAACATGCACGTCACTCTTAACACGCTGGGGGGGGGGGGGGGGATTTTTACCCCCCTCCCGCTTGGATTTTCGCAATGGCTTCAAAAAAATTTTAGATATTAACGTGAACATTTTGGTACCTTATCTGGCATAAATTTAACGACTTTCTAGAAAGTTCGAAAAAATCAGTAGATTTTTCCTTTTAGAAAATCACGTTTTAGTGACGTCATGTCAGGCCATTTTCAGTCAAAAATCAACAAATGTTTGATCGCTCATAAAACATCGAGTTCTGAAGCAAAATGCATAAATTTACCCTCAAAAGAACGGATATGACATTGTCTTCAACATGGCTATCTCGGATGTTTAAAATGTTTCGTTTTTGATCCCCAAAGTAAAAAAAAACGATTTTGTGTGGAAAAATGGCCACCAATCTACATATGAGCAATTGCTATGCCAAATTTTGAATCAATATCTTCATTGTTAACCTTCAAATGGCGTCAATAAGTGTACAATCTGATGACGTCATTTTTTCAATTGCGTTTTTTTAACATTTACGTAAAAGTAAAATTAACCATTGGATTTCTTGGACAAAACTGGTTCATAAGCGTGTTCTTTTTATTAAAAAGTTATGGATTTCAAAATTTGACATTTTTGACCTGATCTTGCTAACCTCCACTTAAAATGGGTCAGATGGTAAAATGACTGTTACCAGCGAATTATACGTCTGAAGCAACCCATAAAACATGCGTCACACGGCTTTTAACTTTTACACATAGTGACCTTTTGTGAACTAACCTTGACATTGACATGCACTTAATATGAGACTCATACTCTATCAGTGCCTTTATCTAACACTTGGAAGTGTTTGGGCTGAGTTTGGACTCGCTGCTGTTAATAGTCTGGTTTCTGCAGCCAATAAATCGGAAACGGATGGTTTTGAACTTTGACCTGACCCTGACCGGATATTTGACCTTGTTAAGAAAATGTGAAGTGTGTTTTAGGATTTTATTATCGAGTGCTTTCGTTTGCCGCCTCGCATAGTTCGGGAGATACGAGGAGGGGGTAAAATTAAATAAAACGAGGAGCTGCCCCCCCCCCCCCAGCGGGACGCGTTCGTCTGGGGTGCGAGTCCCAGCGGGGCGCGAGTTAATCTATAGGTACATTTTTTGCTTAGTGGCCACTGTAAAATAGGGTCTTCTGACTTCATTGATGTGACCTGCTCATATTTTCGCCAATAACTTTTGGTACGATAAATACAGGCGACGTGAGAACTTCACGACAGAGGTATATCTAACACCCTCAAACAAGCATTGGAAATGCCCAGCGGGGTCCAACTAAGATTTGCGATGGAGCCCTTTGCTATAGTTTGCATGAGAGTAAATGGAAGCGATAATCAGTCTAAATATATGTATTTACATAAATAGATTAAAACTCGGGTATGCAATACATATAAGGACGTATCTGAGACACCTGCCATAAGATTTGGCGTGACCGTACGCCTACTGCTCTGTCAGGTGATATGTTTAGTGGCGGACTGACCTGTTGAAGCTGCGGGGGGGATTGATTACTCACGACTGGGCTGAAGGTAGGTGTATATAGTGTGTGACAGACTGACCTGTTGAAGCTGCAGGGGGGGGGGGGGAGATTGATTACTGACAACTGGGCTGGAGGTAGGTGTATATAATGTGTGACAGTCTGACCTGTTGACGCTGCGGCTGCGGTAGGGGTACTGTCGACTGTCCCGAGGCGCTGCTGCAATAGGCCACATCTGCCACCGAGGCCGTCTTTATAGCCGGTCCTCTCCGGTGTCATTTCCAGTCAAATTGACCTGCGATTGAATTACCGGCCAAGATGAGTCCGGAGGCCGGCCCGGCCCAGACCGACGCCCTCCGCGCCAGATTGGTCACGTGCTGCGCCATGATTGTGTCATCTATCGGCCGCCGCCCGACCGGTATTGTGCAGCAGAACAAAATGGCGACCCCACACCCACGCCTCGTGTAGGTACGCGGCCAGCCGATCAAACATCATCGATAAAACCTGTGCGCGAATGGGGCTTTCAATTCAGTGGGCTTAGCTACGCAACTCCATCTTTTTGTCAGACTTTAATTATTTTAGCGCAAAGAAGACATGATTAAAACTTTAAGCTACAAAACTAACAACATTATATTTTGCTCCAACATATATTTAAAGATTGCCGGAAAACCTCAACTCGAAGAGCCATGACGTGGTTGAGAAAGAAGTACTTAACTACAAGCCATGACTTAATTCAACATTTCATTTTAGCCATGTATTGCATCAAGATGGTGAAAAAGATCAAATAAAAAATATCTGTGATACGGGAATTCCACTTGGGTAAGGTTGCATCTTTAAATTGAAGTTATGGCAGGGTTAACTGCTGTGCTTTTCGCATCTTAATGCCAGACTTTTCATGCTATTGTTGGTGAACAATATTGACACATAACATTGGGTATACGTCTGTTAGAAGTCTGGCATGAGCCAGATATGAAATCACTGTAAATGGGTACATACCTACCTAACTCCTTGATGCATCACATCTTGAGTCGTCACGACGATGCTCAACTGTTGGAGTAAGGTAAAGCTGAAATGCAAACTCGTTATCGTTAGCTATTCCCCTAACAGCGGCGTCGCTACGGATTTTGAGTGTGGGGGGGGGGGGTCGGGATTCAGGAACCACGGTAAGAAAAATAAACCGATCCAACCTCTTTTGCACGGCTCTGCAGCCTTCTTATCATACGTAGTTCATTAATTAGTTCATTTCATATTCCTCCAAGGAAA
>JARFNZ010145649.1:0-10202 GCA_031763405.1 Balanus nubilus
CTGACATGACCTAAGGTCAAAATTTTAACACAAAGTGTGTAATTGAATTCTAGGCAGGTACTGAAAAAACGGCGGCGCTGCGCGCCGCCGTTTTTTTTATCTATGCTCGAAAAACATGAGGGGGGGCATATTTTGCCCCCCCCCCTACAGAGCGCGTGTTAACATTAGTTTCGAGTTAATGTAGCCACGTTGGCCGCTGCGTTTCGAAACTACAGTACATTCCTTTCAAAATAATATAATAATCACAGTTATCTGATCTTCGCGCGAAAGTCTAAGTTGATTTTGGCAGTTTTGGCCTTTCAAAGGCCCGCCGCTAACTATGGGAGATGTTAATTTCCACGTTAACTTTAAACTTGAATAACTTTTGAATGAAGCGATATTTTCGGGAAAAGAGGACACCACCGTGGCAAGCAGATATTGCCTGACATTTTGACATATAATACAGCTATACTTGACAACTTTCAGGAAGGTGGGACAGTCCCTTTAAGCACAAGCAGCGTCTACAAAGTAATAAATAAGGAATGCATTATTCAATGTTTGCCGTAGCGTTGTTATCCAGCTGCCCATCTGCCATTATACATACCGATGGCGGAGTACGATATACAGACAACGTATTGTATGGTACCTGTATTTGGCCTGAGAAGCTTTGATGCGCTCTAAGCTTTCCAGACAAAGCTTTCGCAAACCTTAATTAGGAATGCCCCTCTACGCTGCGAACCAGTCATTCAATTAAAGAAAATGCCTGTCAGCCGTGCGTCTTTTGAAATAAGTATATTGTACTATTATCGGCGTTCCATGAGTAAACAACGAAAACATTCTTGTTAGCGTAATTATTATTATTATGCGTGGATTATTTGCAGTAACGCACACAGCTATGTATAACGCATGTATATTTTTCACTTTGTCGATGCAGTCATTGCCGTGAAAGCTTTTTGTTCTTTCATACTATTTTGTCGAAATACCTACAACGTTTCCGACATCGACGGAAATAAACTCTTCACAACTGGAGCATGCAACTCTCGTGACTCCCCGGGCTCTCTGGAACACAAACACAAACAGAACTGAACAGCCACTCGATTGGAAATTATCTGCCCGAATTTGACGCAACGTCGCACCCGTTAGTGCACCTATTTCTGAACAAAAGGCTCAAAGTCGCGTGCAAACTGCCCCGTCATAATGGCACGCAGCGCCGTCCTGCGACACAGTCACTGGCGGCACGCGCGCAACTAATTTCCGTGCGTGTGCTTTTTTACAGAGTCATCATATTTGCCTGCTGGATTGACCTACAACCAAGACATCGGGAAAAACCCGTGAAAATTCGGGCGTAACGACAACACGAACACCAAGAATTAGCTTGGAGCGGGACAACTACTGGAGATATTTCCGAAACGTTTGGGAAAGGACTGACACCCGATTGACACCCTGTAATTTATCTGTTAAAATCGCTGTACTTTCCTGGAACATCCATTAGTGTGCTATTATCACCGAAGCTTTCCCAAACCTACAAAAACCTATCCATCTCACCCAAACTTAACGTTTAAGGCTGAGACCGTCAGGATCTTATCAATTCGTCTCGCTACGTCTCCTGTTGCCATTAGCACTGTCAAGAGTGGTGCAGTCACCGCCTATCACCGGAACACAGTCCGTCTTTACTACACGGACCATAGCCACCGAAACACTACCATAACCTCACCGAAACACTACCATAACCTCACCGAAACACCAGCGCGGCTTCACCAAAACGCTATCAGGACGCCATTTGGACGTCTCCGGAACACCATCGGGACGTCTCCGGGACGCCATCGGGACGCCATCGGGACGCCATCGGGACGCCATCGGGACACCCATCGTCATCGGGGCTTCGTCATCGGCCGGGTGGTCTGAATCAGACCGGTAAGCTGGCGCCGGCTGGAGCGGAGCGTGACAGTCTGGGTCAGGGGGCGACGGGCGTGACGGCCAAGGCACGCGCCGATCTGGGCACCAGTGAGCCGGCAGCGACGCGACGTGACGGTGGTGCCGGTGACAGTGGCGACTGGTGACTGGTGACTGGTGACATAAGAGGCGACAGGAGCCAGTGAGGGACGTGGGGTGACAGAAGTGACGAAGGAAGTGACGAAGGAAGTGACGAAAACGGTGAACTGAGTGTGGTGTGGTGGACGGCAAGGCGCAGCGGACAGGAGTTAATAGAAAGTGTGTGGTCTACGGCGAACGTAGAGCGGACGGCGTGACTCTGTGTGTGGGTTTGGTAGGTTTGAGCGATGTCCTGAAAAAGGGACGTTTTCTGACAGCATCTTTATATATCCTGTAGAACTGCAGTGAATGACAGCGAAAAACTCGTCACTCACTAGTGTGCGTATTACGAACACAGTGCCGAGAGTTGTGACAATTATATAACACCATGGCTGTGGAATATAGAACTTAATGACCTACAAATCAAACATGAGGGAGCCAAAGCTTCTTTCGGACCTATCAGGGTCATTCGTGCCCGCCTATGCTTCGTTTGACACGTTGAACCGCGACACCGGGTTGCCGCAGGCGCCAACGCTTCGAGTTCCTCCCGAGACCTCCCCAGACTACAGCCAGGACAGCGACCGACCGTCCACGCCGAGGGACAGGCACGAGCGGAGACTCCCAGGCCGGTGGCGGGTCGCGGCCGAGCGAAAGGAACCAGGGAAAGGGTGGCGAGGGGTGTTGAAGGACCGGCGCAATCGATTCCCGATCCGGCTCCGGCCTCAGGCCCGTGGCCCGGGTCCTCTGAGCCCGCCCACGACATGGGTCCTACCCTCTGCATGGCGGCCGAATCGCCGCAAAGTGTCTCTGGGCACCACCACTGGTCCACCTCCGCCTCTGAACAGTGACCAGCAGGAGGAGGTGTACGTCAGCGTGCAGGACATCCGACAAGAGAGTAGAGTGGAAGTTGATGACCTGAGCATCAACTCCAACGCGGGGACGCATGGACACAGTGCAGCCCAGCCGCCGCGGGTGTACGAAATGGACGCGTTTCAAACCCGGAACGATGGTCACGATGGGACCAAGGACAAGACAGCCCCCGCGGACAGAAACTACGCCAGCTACGAAGGGACGCCGGTTGGTTCTAGCAAGGGAACGTACCCTGCGGCAACCCCTGGATCAAAATACGGCGCGAAGGAGAAGGGGAAATACCCCGCCGCAGGTGAAACTAAGGGAAAGTACCCCGCGGCGGTTCCAAATTCGCACTACGGGGCTCCCGTCACTGATGAGGAACCAACGTGGCAGGAGCACCCATGGGTGCAGCCGGTCACCCCTCTGTCATTCTCCATCGACCCTCCCCCGCGGCCGTTTCGGTTTCGGCCGTTCCGACCGCGGCCGGTGATCGTCGACACGTGTAACTGCGCCGCCTACAACACGTTCGGCGCGGCTGCCAGCACGACAGCGCTCCTCCTCAACGCACTCCTCTTCATCCTCCTGTCAATCGCGAACGGAGGAGGTGGAAGGAATCTCGTCTCAGCCAGAGACAAAGACCGGTATGATGCTTTTCACCCCGGCGCAGCAGCGGAAAGTGTCATGGCGGCGTTGCCACCGCTCAGTCCGGAGATTTCACACCAGGCGCTGATGTTTGCATGTGATCTAATGGGCTTCACGCAGCCAAACTATGGTGGTCATGACAACTTTGTTGTAGCAAAGCCAACTGACCTGAACGCAGCACTGAACGACGTAACAAACGCTGCGGCCATCGGGGAAGGGATGTTCGGAAATCACTCGCAGACGGCCCATGCCGGGTATGAGCCTCACGAAGGAGTGCACGTGGTGCAGGGGCCACCAGGAGGGAACCTTACTGTCCAAGAGAAGCCCGAAGCAGTAAACGTCATCACCGCAGGAGGAAATGTGCACGTGTACCCTGAAACGTCTGAAGTTCAAGTCGTAACGCCATCTGCAAGTGTAAGTGTGACTCCAAGCAGACCTGGAGGGAGTCACGCTGGTCAGATTCAGGTGCTTGGTCCTCCTGAAGCCGGCCAGGCAACCCCGATAGACGAACCTCAGCTACTGCCGGGCACTGCGGTTGTCACACCTGTCAACCAGGCCCCCGTCGACAGCCATCCCACACCTGACGTCTCAGTTCAGGTGTTGGGGGGAAGTTCGACGACCCACAACTGTCAGGGGCTCTGTATCGAGACCGTCGATGGCGTGTTCCCGGTAGAGGCCAGCCTGATTCCTACCTCCGATACACACCCGACCACGCAGACCGTCCCTCGTCCTCCTGGACTTGTAACCATGTCGAACTTTCAGCCCGGCATCCCAGCAGAGCAGGTTGTGTCGGGTGGGGAAGGTATACCACCGGCTATTCTTCCTGGTGAGATCCTAGCCAACATAGCATCCCTGAATGGCGAATCTCAGCTACGACCGCCGGGTGTTGTATATCTGCCAGCGTTGCAAGGTATGGCCAATGTCGTAGTTCCGGGCGGAGAACCAGGAACGCCGTCAAGACCTCCAACAGACGGCATCAGTGGGTTAAATACTCCAACAATGTCAACCATACCAACGATGCCAGCGCAAAGTCAGAGCTCTGTAGTGACTAGCTCACCGTCGTCAGTACAGGACCTGCTGCAGAACCTGCTCTCGGCGTCAGGCGTCTCTAACGGCGCCATCAGTCAGCCGACGCTACCCGCGGTCACCGGCCCTTTGCCTACGCCGCCAAACCTACTCTCAACTCCTTCACCATTGCCGCCATCGCCGTCATTTGAGCCACAACCGCAGCGGCCGGACGGAAGTCAAACAAACCAGCCGCCAAACATGGCGGACAGCATCATCGGTAACATCAACACCATCATCTCCGGAATGGTCGATGCCGAGGAGCTTGGCGTTGTGGAGAGGCCAAGCTTGTCGCCCAGCCGTCCAGCTCCACCTCCTTCCGCACCTGCAAACGGTGATGTCACCGTCC
Organism: Balanus nubilus; assembly: GCA_031763405.1. Classification (NCBI taxonomy): domain Eukaryota; kingdom Metazoa; phylum Arthropoda; class Thecostraca; order Balanomorpha; family Balanidae; genus Balanus; species Balanus nubilus. The sequence continues at coordinate 4,919 of JARFNZ010145649.1, forward strand.
GACCACCGCTTGTGCCGATTGCTGGCGACTTTGTCACCCCACCGTCGCACGTCATCACAGATGGCATCATCACCATTAACAGTGACGGCGTCATGACCACAACAAACGTCGGAGAGGGAACTTGGTTCGGGCTCACGGACGACTCTGACCTCCTCGCCGGAGGCGGTCAGCCCGTGAGCACCGACGGCCAGACGTCGGAAGGCGGCAATGAAGCTCCTGAAGACGGCGACATTCTCCTAGAAGACATCGACGGAGGCATCACGGATGTTCCTGAAAACGCTGAGCTGCCGGACTTCCCCCCGAACTTTGTTGTGGGGACACTCGGCGGTGGTGGAGGTGGCGATAGCGGCAGCATCACACCGGACAGTGTCAACATCAGCTCCACGATCGAGATCTTGTCAACGCTTGGGGTCGTGGAACACATCGAAGAAACTCCACTAAAGGGCGGTTACTTCGAACTGCACATCCATCCGACGCAGCCTATACCAACGACGCCGCCCAGCGAACTCGAGTTCCGCTTCCCGCCACTTACGATTATCACAACGACATATCCTTCAACGGCAACGCTGGTGGCGATTCCTGCGACAACACCAACGCTGACAAGGACTTTACAAATAACGCCAACTGCGACCAGACTTATCACAAAATCAGCAACGGTTCCGTCATACCCTGCGAGGCCAGTTCCAACCTCCGTAAAGTCGACGACGTCCTCGGGTGACCAGATCGTCTTTAATAGGCTAGGGTTCTGGAAGCCACCGACCAAGCGGCCGCCGAGTTTCGTGACGTTCAAAACGCAGTCGCAGCGTCCGGGCAACCCAGCGCATCTTGTCAGCTCCCAAGTGAGTGCCAACGAGGTGAGCGTGTCTGAGGATGGCATTTCTGACGGCACAAGACCGGGACCGGTTGCTGGTGGAAGTCAACCAAACACACCACATCTGGCAGCGAATAATCAATTCGCTGGCGAGCTTGATAGAACGGAGATTGCTAACCTCTTCAGTCAGCTGGAGGCAAGTAACCTTACTGACAGCAGCCCAGCTAACATCATCAACATCCAACAGATCGATCCATTATCTCCGATGATGATGATGATGTTATCCAGGATCAGCCTGGCAGACTCTCCGATCATCTCAGTGATGCCAAAAGCCCCGTTTCTGACTCCGCAGCGGGTTACCGTAACAACAACAATCATAACCATCGGCAAGCCGTCAACATCAACGAAAACAGTCGGCGCGGGATCCACTAGATATAATCCAACTGGCCCTGGTTTTGCCAGCGTGTCGCTTGGCAATGCCGGAGGTGTCACGTCAGGATCGCCAGCAGGGTCGAACTCCCAGCAAGGGGCCTTCATCTCGCTGCATCAGGAAAACGGAGGATCTTCAGATCATCATTACAGTGAGGGTCTTGCTGTGTCATCCAGCGGCAGCGTCCCATCCCAAGCCATCTCCGGCGTTCATTTCATCACCAAGAAGCCCGACCGGTTGACGACCTGGACTGATGACAAGTTCAGATCGACTACAGCTGCTCCCTCTGCGTTCCACTCAGGCGGGTGGCATAACCTGTTCGAAGTGACGCCAACAACGTCATCGAGCAAGACGAAATTTAATGAGCTCGGCTTTTGGAAGCCAACACGACGTCCGATGGTGTTCAATAGGTCGAAAAACAAGGAGAAACATAAGGGTGGTGCTAATTCCGCAGCCGTGCACATCTTAGGCAGATACAAAAATAAGGGAGAAATACTTGCGTCTGCTGGATATGTGTCCAGACACAAAGAAGTCACTCCAGCAATCACACGGCGACCCAGTTTCTCCTCGCTGATCAGCAAACCAAGTACTTCCACGGTTCCACCAAGGATAACCACAGCTGACGTTAGCAACGCTGCCGTTACAGGTTCCCTTCCGAGTCTGATTCAGTCCCTGTTCTTGAACATGAAAGAAACTTTCCCTCATAATGCTGACAAGAGAGTTACTAAGCCATATTACTATCAAACGAGAAGACACTCACAGCCTCCAACGACTCCTTCCACCAAAGCTCCAACCACTTATCCAACCCTGCCTCCAGCACCCACTACTTTACCCCCCACCGTGACACCTACTCCCAAGTACAACAAATTTGGTTTCTGGAAACCAGCGAAACGCCCGTATCGAACGAGAATGCAGCGCCTAAAGCAGAAAATGAAAGACCGAACTCGCGCACCATCGACGACGAAGGCGCCGGCACCACCACCTGTAGGTCCGCCAACGCTTCCGCCGCGGCGCTCTTTCATCAACGGTAGCTTCCGGCCGAACCGGAAACGACCCCAGGGCTGGCGTGGCCGCCGGGATGCCCCCAGTCCACCCCCACCTCCACCCCCACCCCCATCGCCATTCCCATCTCCCGATCCAGCTCCCACCTCCATGAGCAATCTCCTGGACAGCGTCGGCCGCAGTTTCGGCGCAGCGCCGACCGGAAGCGTGCAGGCCTCAACGGAAGCGCGCAGTTTCCGCAGTCAGTTCCTGCCGGCCGGCCGGCTGCGGCGGCAGTTCACCAGTCGCTGCATCACACGCTGCTGGCTCGGCACGGTCGGTATCATCGGCGGGGTGGGTGGAATGGCTGCCCTCTCGGTGCCCGTATACCTACTTATCGTCAACTCGCTCGCCGAAAGTGGAACCGGAAGTACGAACGCCGGCGGGACAGGCACGGTCGGAGGCGCTACCGCCGGTACCGGCGCTGCCGCAACTATCTTTGGAGTCATCAATGACCCGATGCCCATACCGGTCGTCCCGATACCGACAGCAGGACCAATACCGATACCGATACCGATTCCGGACCCAGTGCCGCCAGGGGTGCCCGACCCGCAGCCGCCGGGGGTGCCAAACGAGCCGAAGCCCCCTGCACCGCCGGACGGCGGGAGCGGGAATCCGCCGGGTCCTTCTGAGGTGCCAGTGAAGCCTCCATCGCCGCCCGCGACAGGACAACCAGGACAGTTCATTGAAGGTGAGGATACGGGACGGTGTTCGGGTGCAATGTGATGTGAGTGGACCTGTTTGTTGCCCTGATTGGTTTTGTTGGTTCTGTTGGTGGTGGGTATTGCATCTATCGGACGATGGGCAACCACTGTTACTTGTTTATTCGCTTAGAGCACCACCTTCCCCGTCCAAAATTTTTGCCGATAAGACCTGTGACTGAAATATCACCTGACTTCGTAGATAAACCAGCTTATATCTTCGAAAACGAAGACAAAGTCACCATTTACTAATATACATAAGCTCCCTTTCTACAAGACCTGATTAACAACTTTAATTTGGCTCTATTCGAACCCCAGTGAGAGCTATTTTATTTTGTAATGCTGTCCATCATATTTTGACAGACGTGGCTTGAATTCACCACGCGTGAACCCGCATTATGTCACGCTGACAGCACCTGCAGTAAAACAGACCGTCTCGGTCTAGTGACGTCATTCAACCGTCAGCTGAATGGGTGTTGTGCTCAGCGACAATGTTGTATTATGCAGCTGCAGCGTCACAATTACAACTTGTTCCCTTGATTCATGAACTTGCACCAGAACAATGGACTCCTGGTTGTGGTCTGGCTGGATGGCGGTATACCACGCGACAAAGGTCGCGAGCGTCTGTTCAGCTCTTTCGCGGGGGTGATACCAAAAGCGTTTGACATCGTTTCTGTGAACATACATTTCGGCATAGGCTGATCAAAGAGACATGTTTTAAGCGGCATTTCTGTTTGTGGCGTCTCCCCGACTTAGAACATATAGCCGACAGGATGAAACGGATTGTTACAGAACAGTTACAAGCCGCTGCATTGTAAAAACATTTACATTGCTTGCTTGAGTTACATAGAGTCACATACCTACAAGGAGCAATGACCAAGGCCATCGATTAGGTGGTATGTTGTATTTTGAATTTCGGTTGCGAACAACTGAGCAAAAGCATTCGGTTTGCATGCATATTGGATATACATTTATTCACCTCCTACATGGTACTGATGGAAAAGCTGGAGGTCTGGCGATTTCCTGCACGCACTCTGTCAACGATACCGCAAGTGAAATTACTCGCAGGTCATAAACAAATAACGACCTGCCTTATGCGTAACTGAAGCCACTGATGGGCGTTTAACGCCATCGAAAGTTATGTCTCATTATTTACTCCAGTGCTTTTGTCATTTACATTTTATTATTTGCGCTCAGCTTGCATGTAGGTATGCTAGCGTATAAAGACAGGGGGCTGCCTAGGCTTCAGGGGAAGTGTCACTGTGGACCTTGAAGGATTTCTTGAAACTTGGCAGTAATAGTACAATAAAGTGGGTTTTGAACGGCCCGACACCGTTATCAGATTCCCGATATGATGTTGAGCGGCCCGAGCGCAGCGAAGGACGCTGAGAGTTATGAAGGGCTTCTGATAATGGTGAAGGACCTTTCAAAATTCACTCGACCGATAAAGTCACGTTGTTTGTATTATTGCCACCTATCTTTGTCACATATTTATATATTATCAAAGACGATTGATTTCCTGACGGCATGTTAACGCTTGTTCATTTTGGTAAAAGTTTTCAGATTAAATACCGCGCGAAAGTTTGACACTGCGGTTGTCGTTTTGCCAGATGCGCTAGAAATCAGGCACAATCTCTGACAGCAATGGTCATTGAGACTTGTTATATGATCTTTTTGTGGGTCTAACACTTACAAATATTCCTTTGGCAAGTCATATTGCGAAACATGTATTATACCTAAAGGACGTACCATTAACACACTAAAGATCCATCATGCTAAATAGTGTTCAGTACCTGTTTTACTGCATCTCTTGCAAACGGCGTTATAGCAAGCAAGATTAGTAGACTAACAAGCAAGTGCTTTGTGCAGCCCAGTATATTATATGACCGTGCAGAGTAGACCTATAGGCTAAATATAGATCTATGACATTGATCTATAAGGCATTGATCTATAAGACATCTCAGGCTGTTTTTCCAATAAAAAACACAATTCTAACGAATAATGTTTGTCTATGGAAGCAGCAAGCTTCGGTGACCCAAGCTACAAAGACGGTCGTCACTCATGTATTTCCAATAGCGATATCACTGCATCCTACCACAAGTACGAAAACAGTCATCTTTGATGTCTTGATAACCACCTGTATCCACTCCATGTACCGCCATGTCCCGCCATGTACCGCCATGTCCGCCATGTACCGCCATGTACCGCCATGTCCCGCCATGTCCCGCCATGTACCGCCATGTCCGCCATGTACCGCCATGTACCGCCATGTCCGCCATGTACCGCCATGTACCGCCATGT
>JARFNZ010145660.1:0-10202 GCA_031763405.1 Balanus nubilus
GAAGCATTTTGACTGTGTTTGGACTCGCTGCTATAGATAGTCGGGTCTCTGCAGCCAATAAATCGAAAACAGGTGATTTCCACATTTGACCTGACCTTGACCTGACCTTTGACATTATTAAATAAAGTTTGAAGAGCTGTTCAGGGTTGTTTTATCGAGAGCTTTCGTTTGCCGCTTCGAGCGTCCCGCTGCGACGCTTGGTGCGGGAGATACGAGAGGGGTAAAATTTACCCCCCAGCGGGGCCCGTTCGGCTGGAGACCCCAGCGTGGCCCGGGTTAAAACATGGTATTTTGTGGGCATTGCGATATGGGGCAGTGCCACGACAGTGCCATTTACACGTCATAACATGAAGTCCCTTACGACTTAAAACGACTTATGGAAGGGAACTGTGTTCGAATCCCAGTGCGGTCACACGTTTTTCATGTTTTCCCTCTGTTACTTCTGTCACAGCGTTTCTTCTGTTTCTTCCTGCCAAGAGAGTTGTTATGTTGGTGGCAGCGCTGCATGCGCCGCTTCTTTTATAGGGATCCTCCACTTGGAATATACTGAGCATGTTAGAAGCAACCTTCGATCCGACGATCGCTAGCGTTGCCCCCTGGACAATGTAAGTATGAATGCACTTGAAGCAGAGAAGGCTGAATTTGTCATTCTAATGTTTATGTCCCTAAAAGCGGGTGATTATTTTGATTGCATGAACGAACACAAGTAGTTCTTTCATTCTTCTCAGAACAAATGATAGAATGCTAGTCACCACCTAGAGCTCACTGGCCTGCCTCATTGAGATGTATTCGAGCTCACAGCAAACTTCTTAACAATATATTCATTATAGCAAACACACCATGACAAATCATACAGCAGGTTCTGCGATAACAATAAACATCCGCCATGCCGATTCACAACAAAAACAAGCGCGCAACAAGTATGCATTTTTACTTCCCAGTATGTATGCGTAAGTATGCGTCCCAGTATTCAGTATAACACGCTAGCAGGCAGGGAGCACGCTGATGCCTCCGAGGGTGCACAAAAGAGAGAGGGAGACGGTGGAGCCGAATGTGGTCACGGTACTGATGGAGGTGAAGGTGGTGAGACGCGTCGACCAAGACGTGATGATGATCCGGTCCTCCCTGTCGGCAGACCACCGGAGCCTCGCGTCAGCGCAGCTTAGCACGTGCAGCTACTGCAGGTGGGCATGACAAGACGAGAGCCACACCCAAGCAGCACCAACAAAATCTATCTCGATCTCGATAAATATTGTAGGCCAACTTCTTTACGCGTCTAACTGGGCCTTAGCTAAATCTGAGTGTTTTTCCTATTCCTGTCTGGCTTTTTCTGGCACCTTTTCTTTCGGTGTGGAGGGGGATTCGCCCCCTTAAGATCTCGGCCCCCATAAGTGCTAGAATAAGGAAATTTAGCAGGTAAGGAGAGTCTATGGGAAATTTATGAAACTGTCATGACCTTAGGTCAATATCCTCAAGGTCAAATAAAGTCAAATGTGATCACATTTCAAATATTGATAATTCTCTTCAGAAATCCCGAACTATCTTGAGGTGGGCTGGTGAAAGCATTGGAAAAACCTTGAAACTATCCTACTTAACAGTAAGTGTTATCATATTTGAGCTCAGGTCAATAATTTAGACACCAGTGGTCATCAAGGTCAAAATGGTAGTTTTCAGGGTTTTTTTCAAATAACTTTTCAACTGATAGAGGTAGGGAAAACAATGCAAATACGTAAAATCATCGGAATTCGTAGAAATACCATACAAAGTGTCTGTTTTTGCATTCGAAGGTTATTACTCCGTCATTTTTAAAGATATTGACTTCAAATTTGGCACGATTATTCATCGAGCTAGTCTATAACGCATATGTTCTGTTTTTTGGTGAAGTTTGATGTTTTGGGTAAATGTGTCAACAAAAAGAATTAGTTTGATTTTCAAAATATTCAAAATGACAAAAAATCGAAATTCCGAGATAGCAGTTAAATAGCCCGGTCTATTCTCACCCTTTTGCTATTAAAAAGTTGACTTTATCTTCAACAATGTGCGACTGAAAGCGATTTCCGCAAAACCCTATTTTTTACTTAAAATTTAAAAAAAAAACATAACGTTACTCTGACGTCATTTACGGTCAAGCTATAATAGCCTCACTATTTTCCTTTTGCCAGTATATGCGAAATACATGTCAGTAAGGGTACACAAAGTTTAGTGGCGCTGCTAGTGTTTTTTTTAAGATATCAAGGAAAAATGGGAGGGAGCCGTTTCGGCCAACATCCGGGTGCGGGTTAATCATATAGGGAAGACCGGGGCCATTTGACAGCCCGAGTGACGCCCATGTTTACGCTTTCTGACAACCCTGAAGGAAAACATTCAATAAATATGGCATCATCCCTCGTCGTTGGGACTATCATGAGCAAAATCAACAAAATAGCTGTTCCGAGCAGCTTTCTTTAAAACTGAAGAAATGTGACTTTTGTTACAAAAAACGTAACCTTTGCCTCTGCACGAAACTTTGCATGATGTATACAATTTCGGTCGCATCGAAATTCCAACAATGTATTGCGATGCATTGGTAGTTCAAGCAACTGTGTGGCCTATTGGTTATTTTTTTGCAATAACTTTGGCTGGTGTACAGATTGTCTTTATACAAAATGCCGTTCAGGGGCGACTTGACTGCTGCCTCGGTGCTTCTTGACAACAGTAGTAATTTTTGCGAATGTTATTGACAAGTGTAAAATTGTTCAAAAGTATGTACTAAGCATTTTGTTATTGCGATCGGGTGATGTTCTCTCGAGTTATCTACGAAAGCCTAACTGGATGGTGCCATGATGAGGGCCGAATCAAAAAATATTAATGCAAATAAAACATTTTTCGCAGTACACTCAAGGGTAAAACATTTCCTTTTACAGCGACAAAAACATACACCAATCTGTTCACGTCCTTTATCGTTGGTGTCTATGCCCGCTGTGAGGATTACCTACTCCATGCCACCCCGGCCAAGTCATACCTGTATAAATGCTTAACTTCTACCAAAAAGGACAATGCTATCTTGATATGCTCAACACGCGCCTTGGATGGGGTCTGAGAATTACGCATCCTGGAGGGGGCGGATTCCCACCACCTATGGTAAGATCTCATCGCCTATGAACACCAGAATAATCCAATTTAGAGGGCAAAGGCGGACGGTGAGGAACTCTATTGTATGCAATTTTCATGACCCTAGGTCATTATCTTTAAGGTCAAATGTGGTCAAATGAAATCAAATTCACCATATTAGGACTACGCTCCAGAACTTTGAATTATCATAAGAGCTATGATAGCTAGAAGGAAACCTAGTGGTAGAACGGTAGTGCAAAACGCTTAAAAAAGTTTTTTTATAAGTGTCATTAGATCTGACCTCAGGTCAATAGGTTAGGCTCCAAAGGTCATCAAATGTAAAAAACTGTTTTTTCAGCAAATTTGTTCTTGAATAGCTGTTTACCTAAGACGACAATAATTTTGACACCATCGTGTTTCACTTGTCAAGGCAGTATGACGCATACCAACTTTGACATGTTTAGGACAATCTCAAAATCAGACCTCGGGTTAATGTCAAGGTCATGGTGACCTAAATAGGAAAAGTTGGATATCAGGAGGCGCGAATTGCTGAAACACATATTGGTACCATTTTCAATGTAGTTGAGGGTAGATTTAAACATAATTATTGTGAGCTCAAGTAATATATGTAATGAAAAAGATAGCCTTTGGCTCATGATAGTAATCACTGAAAAAAACGTTAAAAATAAGTGGTATATTGCGTGGTCGTCACTTCATCAGGCACTGCTCTTTTTTCAGTGATTACTATCATGAGCCAAAGGCAATCTTTTTCATTATATATGGTACCATTTTCGCTTCTCTAACTTCATCCTATCGATAATTATTGGAAAAAAGTGTTCGTGACCTCTGATGACCTTGGATAATCTAACAGAGGGACCTAACAGACGTTCCTCTTGACCAGTAGAATGCGTTTTGTTGCTGTTGACCTTTACTTCTAGTCAGAGGTCATAGGTCAACTTATGTTATATGAGGTCAGTCGTCATTGGTCAACTTAGGTCTTCAGAGGTCAGTCACTTGACCTTCATTAGGTTATGACCTCACTCGGACCCGTATTTGTGTAAAATGTATGTGAATTCGTAATCAACGAATAAAAATACACTAGAAAGCTCTGGCAATGAAAAGGCCATTCGACGTAATCGGAAGTCATTGACCTTGGTTGAACTTTGGGGGGGTCGTGACCCTTTTGGAAGCAATGGAGGTCACATGGTAAAACCTGTTGATATACTCCCGTACATAAAACAAATCAGGAAGCGCGCGAGGTATACATAAGCGTCGATATGTCACGGAACGCCATTTGCGCTTGACATGACCTTGAAAAAGGTCAAAGGTCATGGGCCAAGGTCACGGTTAAGAAGTTGGTAGGGTAGGTGTGAAATTTACTATTAGTAGTACTGACAATTTCGTCGCGACCCACTGTTTTGCTTACGCAAGTTATTCTCGAGAAAAAAAAACAGGTGGGGTGTCAACCACCTCCTCCCACACTGCAGGGTTAACCCGCCATTGACTGGGGGTCATTTTTTTGTCCCCTTGCGACCTATGAGTAATCAGCATGACAAATTTCAAATCCATAGCTCTATTTTTTTCCACTAGACGACTCTAATGTGTATACAGTGTTATGACGTTATTTTTAAAATTTATTTTTTTGTCACTCGTAGACCTCGTACGCACAAGAATGACACCAATGTGTTCTTGAGACAAATCTGATCCATAATCATGTGTCTTCTGTTACAAATTATGCAGTTCGAAATTTCACCTTTTTTGACCTAGCCTGAACTTGAGTGCACATGGGAAAATGGACGTAACTATCGAAATATAGGTTTGAAATGACCCATAAAACATATGTCACACGGCTTTCACATAACTTATACACATAGTGACCTTTGGTGACCTGAATTTGACCTTGACCCGTACTTATTATAACACTCATACTCTAGCATTACCTTCCCTGATATTTAGATGTATTGTGGCCGAGTTTGGGCTCGCTGCTATTGATGGTCTGGTCTCTGCAGCCTAAAATGCGGAAATACGTGATTTTTGACCTTTGACCTGACCTTAACCTGACCTGTTATATTGATTTTGTCATGCTTTAGATTCGTTTCGTTGAGACCTTTCTAGCGCCGCATTACGCGTTCCGAGCAGACTGTTAGTTCGGAAGTAAGCTTGGGGGGGGGGGGGGGGGGGGAAAAACGGCGACCCCCCCCCCCCCCCCGAAAAACGGCTCCCAGCGAAGGGAAGGTTGTTGGAGATCTCAGCGCCGCGCGGATTAGCACATCGTCTTCTAAAAAAGCGGCCAAATGGCCCTGGTCTCTCTAAAGCGGTTGGATCAAGAACGCCCGAATATGCCCTCCAAAACGATCCTGGACCCCCCCCCCCCCATATGATGCACTTTTTTCTACAAACAAAACTCACGATTGGATGCCAAATAAAAAGTTTACTGTTAGCAAGGCTGTTGATCCTAGGTTAATAACCAAATGAGCAGTGCGCGAAAAAAAACTCTGAGGGGCGGATTTGATCCCCGGACAGGAATAATGTTCAAGCAATTATGCCAGTAGGAATGCTATTGCATTCTTTTCCAACCGATAGACTTAATGTGTGCAATCGAAGGTTGATAATCATACACGCATGCATTATGGTACCCTGTGGATTCATCGATAATGGAAGCCACAGGGCAGCAATATTTACTTAGTCAGACCGGTGTCCGTCTTCTTGAGCTCTTCAACAGATGAGTGGAGGCTGGGACTGCTGGCCCTGAAACAAATAACGCGTTCTAAGCTTAACAGTATCACAGTGCCACCCATGGATAATGCATTCTGGAATAAAATCAATAATCGAAATAGTTGTTACGAAGCTACCATTTGACTTCAAATTAACGCACAAATCATATGACTATTGAACACAAAATGACTAGGGCTAAGATCAGCTATATACATTCTTCTCATTCTAGACATACAGCAAATAATATACCTATTGGATTAATGCATACCAGGGGCGTAGCTTCTCCAAACAGATTGAGGGGGCTGAGCTGGGAGTAAATCGCTGGAGTACCATCAAAACCCTGAAATATATTAATTGCTCCCCAGATTTGACCCACTTCCTTTTCAAAGTTGCGGGGTTCAAGCCTGAGTTGTGGAGGGGGGGGGGGGGCGAAGCCCCTTCAACTGAATACGAAACAACACCCCTGTTCTGATCAGTTAAGGGCATTATCCAGCCAGCGCCTCCACCAACCCAGACATACATAGCTGGACTCGGAGCCGGACAAAACCGGATTCTCCCCGACAGTCGACAGACGGATACTGTGGGCGGCGCGGGACATGGAGCACGGCGTTAGTTCCCGGCGGCAGTAACAGATGGCGCGGTGATCGCCCGTTTATCTCTGACCCACCGCTGCTGACGTAACGGCTGACGGGGGGGGGGGGGGGGTCGGTGGGGGGCGGGGATGTCGTGCCGGTCGTGAACAGATAACACCACCGCTGTGTCGGACCCGGCTAGTTCGGCTGGCCGCCACTGCCGCTCTGTCAACAATTTCGCCACAACATTCGCTGGGAGTGGACAAGTGGAAATAGAGCCTGGTTTGGAAAAGGAAGTCTGGCGATGGGTGGAGGCTGTTCAGAGAGATGGTCGGGGTATGAGCAGACGTAATATGGGCAAACTCTTTAAGTTTGTTTTGGCATATTTATTTGCAAAAATCGCCTGACCCCACAGGTAGCTAAAGGTCAACACGGTGAGTTGATATTTAAGGCGAATTTAAATGTCATCCGAGCAGCCTGTTGCTCCGTCGTTTCTAACCCTGCCTCGGCCCTGCGGCCTCACGGAAGGCCATCAGCGCCAGAGTATGACACGGGTCCTGTGCTGAACGCCGAATAATTGATAATTGATATCGATTGATTATGCTAATGAATACAGCAGAGTGAGAGTCGACGGTAATTATGTCTGCTTGCTTGGAGGGTGGGAACAACTGTCAGTCATAATAAGCACCGAAGGCTGGGCATGGTAGGCAAATTTACCCAGCGAGACGGCCAAGTAGGGTGATTATTACAAACCCTTGGCTGAGCCAAGGAAGCCTGAGGAGCCAAGTTGGCTCCTCAGGTTGAAGACAGCTTAGAGGCCATGTAACAGCTGTCATCTAGTCTCCAGCCATATTCTAATGGAGCGGTCGAAATAGTATTATTAAATATAGGTATTGTGCTAGCAATTTGTATAACGATGTAAAAGGTCATTCTACAATACTGCATTGCTATGTATTGGTATTATGTTGGTCAACAACGTCACTGTTTCACAGGATGTCGTACTTAAAGTTGAAAGACACATCACCACCAGGTACCAGGTGTCCCAGGTGTACCAGGTACCAGGTAAGTCCCGATACCTTCAGCGTCATGTATTATACTTGGAGTTGTTTGTTCTCTTGTGCACGTGGAACTCTTCTTCATTAAGCTTACCACAGATCAGAACAGAAAACGGGCGCAGAAGACTCAGCTACAGTGCGGTACTCTACTACAATCAGCTGCCATTAACCCCACACAGCACTGCATTCCGACATCAACTGAAGCGACACATAGCACAGCGCGGTGAGAACACGTGACTTGGCTGATCATGAGATCTAGATAGTCGTTTGATACGTTGGTCGTGAGCATCGTCGGCAGGGGTGATTTAAGTGTGAACGTGAATTTGAGTGTATGTATTTGTGAATGGTGTTGCATTACCAAATGACGTGTAATAATGAAAAGCCACTGAGGTGGATTTATCGCGAAATACAGGAATTGAATTTAATTGAATTGTTCACTTCCGAAGTTTCTTTCCGGGACAATTCTGACCCGGACAGGTTATCAGTTAATAGCTTGTAAGGTGGATTATGGATACCATGAATACAATGGCATTCCGTCATTCTAGTTCTTGTTCGTTTTAAGTCGCATCACAGCAACCAAACGTCTGACGCAAAGTACCGGAATAATTCCAGAGACGACAGGATTACTTTTGATTTCGCATTTTCATGCTGCCAGTTAGTATGTAATTCCTTTCTTCGGTAGTAGTTTCGAGTTCAGATTATTTGATGCTAGACATGATAATCTTGTAAGAGAACACATTAAACAGGGTCAACTTTTAGGAGATTAAGCGGCAACCGAATACTATTCCCTTCATTATGCGTCTCAGTAAAAGAAGACATTTACGCCCGGTAATACATCGTTTCCCAAAAGAGTTTGACTAATTGTCAACTATTTCGACGCAGAAGTGAACCTCGGCGCCCATCCCCGCAGTTGGTGCAGAACAATTGGCAAATCTTCTAAACTAATCGCATACATCGGGGTTAAGCTCGTCATTAGGCAGTACTTCTACATCGTGCACGTAGAATAACACATCTGCAAAACGGATCGGCGTTCATTCTAGAGAGTCGGCATTGTGCTTTTCCTATTGGAACCAATGTAACGAAACCAATCTCTCCTAATTTAGCCAAACAGTTTTGAAGATGCCGAAAGTAATGCACAGTGACGAAATCACTATGGCCATTGACGAACTGGTGTCCCGACTGTTTGTAGATTGAAAGGCCTGTGGTGTAGTTGATCAAAGCGTTTTGCTCAATGACGAAGTGTTGAATCGGTTGCCGAATAGTTATGGAACTTTGGCCGAAAGCAAACGAGAAAGTTGCACTCCTTTATCTTTTCCGCATATGAAGTTGATGATGCAACTTCAAGAGGAGCAATGTTGTTAATGATGTAACGCCTCTGAGCATTTACATAATCACGAGCAGCATGCAACAAAGGCCTCCAAACATATCTCAGTTGGTAGCTGTAAAATGACACCTAATACCTGCAATGCTAGTTTTAGCTTCGCATTACGTAGGTATGAAGAGAGCCATTCTATCTAGCTGCAAAATCGGCAAGAATCTCCGGCTCTTTAAACGTCTCAGAATGCCAGCAGGGTCATGGCTCGCACCACCAGCGCGGTGACCTGTTTTAAACCCACGTGCAACGACAGAACGGCCGATGTTAAAGCCAGGAACCGCTTTGTTCGGAGAAAACACAGGCAACAAGTTGTGCTGTAACATAATAAATGCATATGTAATGGCATAAATCTGCAGCTGAAGCACGTTGAGAGGATGAACTGGATGTGATGCGAGGCGGCAAAAGCGGGGGGCGGCACCCATGAATGGTATAATGGGTTTTAGTAAGCGCTCATGATTAGGTATGTATCAATTTCACAATCTCTGGAAAAGCGCCGGGATCAGAACTGCCTGCCTCTGAGTTACATCAGATCAGAGGGTCAGTATTTGGCCGGAGACGGATCATACCACTCCGCTGTGGAACATAGCAGTGTAAACGACAAAACAATTGGCGAAATGGGGCGCATCGAACTTCATAGACTCCATCGAGACACATGAAAAGTACGATATTTCCTCCTTCTAGAGATGAAACTAGTTTGTTGGTGAGGTTTTCATTTCCTCCATTCAAGTTTGTGGTTTTTGTAATTTATCTCATTCATTTGTGCCGTCCAACATTTGATAACATATTGCTGCAAATAACTACATTTGTACGTCGGCGCTGCTCTTGGGATACGGGATAATCAGAAGTCAGGATTAAAATCAGTCGTCCCGAAATTGAAACCCGGGAGAAATACACGGTAGGCGAGCGTGCTACCCTGCTGTACTAACCAGTCGGTTCTATTGCTTGATTCAGCCCGAGCTCTCCGTTTGGATGGCTTCCTAGTGTCAGAGTGCCTTTCCTATCCAGTACCTGATGCATTTCCCCGGAGTCTGTCGTCGGAATGGGCAACGCCAACAATGCAACAGCACGTGGGGAAGAAATATCGACCCGCCGGCAAGGTATTCCGTCTCTGGCAAAAATATGTGCAATGGCTAGTATTTTGCATATGAATTATTAGGAAAGTGCATTAGACGCATTGAATGTGCCTTAGAACACCAAACAAGCAAACAAAACCCACAACTTCGTTCAAAACCGTTCAAACGTGACAGAGTGCTTCCCAAAAACAAGGGCCTGGCGCCGCCCTGTTAAACTTATTTTGCACACACCCGCCATTCAATTTTAAGAGAAGTCCCAAAGTTTCGAAACGCTAGGCCGAACGGTTTGGGAGCGGCAATCGAAAAACCACTGAGGGGGGGG
>JARFNZ010145681.1:0-10200 GCA_031763405.1 Balanus nubilus
AACTATTGCACTTGATACCTAATGTTTGGGTACTGATATTAATTTAGTGGTCCCGTGCCTCGATTTGTTTCATACCCCGCGGCGGTTTAGCGAAATATTGCAGTAACTCGATCTAACATCACCCGGTGAAACGACGTCATGTCCTCGAACCGAAAATTCGGAGGTGCCCAGTAAAAACATCATATAGAGGAGAGGGGGAACAGCACAGCACAAAATGATGACATACTCTTGATAAGTCCGATCATGTGGCAGTTTCTGCCCCGTGAATGCAGACTGACACTACATTCTATAAGGCGATGGGAGGCGCCGACGTTAGACGTCCCATTACATGTTTGCCCCCTCACGTGCATTTAGACACCCCTGGCTCAAAATCCCGTCGTTTTTTTTCTTTCGGATTTTTTAACCAGATGAGGTGCAAAGAATTAGCAATCGAATGACATATGACATGAGTACGTTTGATTTTTTTCCGTTTTTCGGCTTGTTTTGAGCTTCGTTGACTGGACTACTTACGCTGAAAAAACTTTACGCGGATGAAGCCCTGGAGCGCAATTAAAACCAATATATATTTAAACCCTTCCGAAACTAGATAGAAATATGGATCCTCTGAAGGTCCCACCCCCTCCCAAGTTCAAAAACGTTCCCGTGTCTCTGAAGCTGATCCTGCGAATCTGGGTCCTGGCTTTAGCCGGAACGGTCATGGGGCGTCGCCCCCGCCCCAGTGGCAACGTCTCTATACATGCTTGTATTTTCTGCATTGCCCGTCTCTAAAATTTTCTCTTTCTGGTACGCACAAGTACGTTTTTTGGCCGTTTTCCGAACATTTTTTTCAGAGTTTCAATGGTTTCTTAACCCAATTTTTCTTAATTTTTATTTTTTTACGGGGGGGGCTATTATTGTCCCCCCTCCCGTTTTTTTGCGATAACTCCCAAAGTAATACGAGTATCGTCACCAAACTTTCGGTACCCTCTTGCACATCAAAATGACACATGTTGGCACAAAATGATGGTCATGATAGGTCGGCCGGAAATGACGTAAGAGTGACGTCGTTTCCCCGTTTTTGACTCAAAATAAGGGTTTGTGAGAAACGCTATCAAACGCGCAGCTTTTAAAATTGTTTAACATCTAAAGACTCAGAAAAGATCAACATATCAATCTACTACCTCGTTTTTTATTTTTAAAGAATCAGAAAAATCGACGAAGTCAAAGTCAAAATTTTTATTTTTTGCTCCTGTACAATTTTCAAAAGTTAAAGAACGGAATATTTATGAAACATGCCGCTTAGGTAAATATGTCTACCAAATTTGAAGTCAATAGCTTTAAAAATGACCCTTTTAGGACCTTTGAAAGGCTCAAAACCGGCACTTTTCATGACATTTCTGCGAAGTCCGATAATTTTTCACGTTTTTATTTTTCTCCGATTTTGATGGTAAAATCAATGTTTCACGGAAAAAAATACCTAAAAACATATTACGGCTCCCAATGACCCAAATCAGCACCAAAATCATTTCCGAATCTTGCACTACTAACTCGAATCATCCCGACTCATGGGCTGCTTATGCGTTTGAAATCGACGTTTTGCTCGAGAAAGCCATTAGCCGACCCAACATGAACAAGCCCAACTCGTTTGTCTTTCACCTGATCTGTGACGTCCTTGGTGACTCCGATGTAAACATCATTGATATTCCTTCGTTGAATTTTCCAGGACTATCGAATGTCTTTTTTTAACCGATACCTCGGATCAATATCTAGGCCCTTCCCAATCATATCTAAGCCCCGCGTGCGTCGTCTCCCTAAGACAATTAGACAATTAGTTTCGCGATAGGGGCAATTGTTCGGGACGTTTTTAGCCTCCCCGTTAATTAGACCCCTTTTAACACGTAATCTGGAGGGGTGGGGGGCAAAATATGCCCACCTCATCATTACTTGCCTAAAATTTAATAACACATTGTGCGGAAATTGCGACTTTGAGTCACGTCAGGTCAGTTCAAAATACGGACATGTAAGGATGACCATTTTGCAAGTTTACGGTTGGCCCGTGGTCATATTTTTTCGGCCGATCGATTTCAAACATTCAGTATTTCATAATAACGCATGTATCGATAATAAGGCATATATCGTTAATTTGGTGATCTCGGTCTGTTTTCATCTCGATGCCATGAGGTCAGGCCAATTCACTGACTTTCCATTTTAAATCACTGGGAAAAATGGAGATCCTTCCTTTTCGGAGGAAGGGCGTCATATTAGTATCATACTTTCAGGAACATGTAACCATAGGCCTTTATTGATGATCAAGGTGAACTTTTCGATCAGTGTTATCTTCAAGTTCACCTCAGGTCACCTTAGGTGACCTATGCTTTTTTGCCATTAACTTTTGATAGAGACGAGATGGAAACGTGCGAAAGGCACCAATAGGTTTATTCGTCTCGTCAGGGTGCATCGAATGTTATACAACATGACCGTTTTGGGTCAACAGGTGAAATGTAAGTAATGTCAAATTTTGAAGTTGACATTGAAAGGTCACCATGTATATATGCATTGAAGGGCGTTGATGAGAGAAACACGATGGTTCACAAACTATTGTTCTATCATTATTACATCAAAGGTCATTGGCGAAAAAAACATCTTTCCAAGAAAACCTTCATTGACCTTTGGTGACCTCTGAAGCCTAAACTATTGACCTGAGTTCAAATCTGATGACAAGAATATGATAGAAAATTTCAAAAGCTTTCGACCGCTTTTTCGTTTTCTTCCTAGCTATCATAATTGTTTATCCAGAGCGAAAAATATGAAGGTCTGATACTTAGGCCCTAATTTGAATTTTGGGGTGCAAATTTAAACTTATTTGACCTTGAAGATATTGACCAAGAATAATACAAATTGCACACAATAGTTTCCCAACGCCCGCTTCTACACCAAAAATTCAGTTATTCTAGCTCTTATAGAAGTTGAAATCGTACGGGGGGGGGATTCTCCCCCTCCCTCCAGTGGGCTAAACTCTAAGACCCCGCCAGAGCGCCTGTTATGGGATCAGGGATATTGTTTTTATTTAAGCAAATCGGTAGGTACCTTACGCTGAATTCGATTCTGAATACGGCGTCCAAGTTCACTCTTATGGTTGAGGACTACCGGTCGGACGTCGATTCTGGTTTGCACCCCCAATGCCATTTCCAAAGTTACACCCATGAATGCAGATACAAGACGATAGTGCTTTTCGTCTATGCCTGAGGCGTAGACGGCCATCGGTACTCTCATGATTGAGCACAGACGACTACCGGATAGCAAGGGCATTCCTGCAGCCATTATGGCTCGGGCGAACACGCCATGCGCAGTTACGAGAGACTGCAGCTGTGCCGCACGAATCTCGGCAGGGACGCGACTGACCGGTCGCTGGTCAGACAGTGCCGGAGGCAAAGGACAGCCAGGACGGAGATTAGCTCTGACGTCATAGCGTAGCTCCACCCTTTGACGATAGGCTCTGTTCACCGAATGAATTCGTGGCGCGAAATTTATCATTACGAGTGAATGGGAAGTGCCCTATATTTGTGTTTGACGTTAAAAACCTAAATGATAAAAATTTGCGGGAGGTCTGAAACGTCCATTGCGAAAATGTCGCTTCTGGTACTTGGGGAATTCAAAACTTATCGCCAAAAATTAGGGTCTCGAGCGGCTTGTCGTTTACAGTAGGCATCATAAAATAATGTTAAAATGTGGTAAAACGACAACCTTCTGTCCGCGATGCCCTCATAGGTGTCACCCTCACGTATCGGAGACCTCGCGAGATTCGAACACGTCCCACAAATCACCAACCTGATTATCTAATCACTTATGAAATAATGTCATTTTGGATAACATTGTTTTGGATTTACTATTCCTTGATTATCAAGAATTGATTGATGAGTACCGGTTTGTTTCTGTTTTCATTTTATTTCCTGTTTTAATTTCAGCTTTTAATCGTGAACCGTGTTTGCTTCGTGTTGTGAAAATTTGGTTCGGTTGCTAAACTGTAGAGATACTTAAAAGGATTTTGTTGTATTACGGTTGCATTAAGGTGTTTTCGATTAAAACCTTCAGTCAATTCTGACATCACAACGAAAACAAGTCAGTCACAAACTTGCGGCTTTTAAACCGCACCGGGCCGGGGGTGTTTAAACAGCGTAAGGTTTTTCGGCGACAACGAAAAATGGCGGCGCTACTCGCCGCCATGAACTTGAGCCAACCAGGTCACCCAGTCGCCAGGTAACAAAAAGTTTGCCGTAGTGCCACAACTACAGTTTCCTAACAATTGAACTCAGAGGATTACATAAGTATACCATTGCCAAAAATTTGTCTATCTCGAGTTTTTTATATTGGTGACATTGTGCCTTGTTAATTGCATGACCTTCCCATTATTAGGCGATGGGGAAAAAATCAAATCCCTGCTTTTCTCATCACATCAGTCTAATTTTTTCAGGATCATGCCTTTCTATACTATTATTGATGACCAAGTTACTACTTTTGATAAGTGACCCCCTAGAAAGGCCATCCAAGGTCATATGACGTCACACTAGTTTTTCGTCAATAACTCTTGATGTAGTGAAGATAAATACGTGAAAATGATACCAATATGTTTGTATCACCATGTCACACCGGTCCATATGCATCATGACCCACCTTTACCTATTTGGGTCACCACGTCACCTTGGCCTGAGGTCAAACATATTTTAAAATTGACCTTTCGAGATCACCATGTACAGTGCACATGTTTCAACGCGTCTTTACGAGAGAAACACGGTGGTAACAAAATCGCTGCTCTAGCTCAAATAGTTAAAAACTACTGACGAAAAACGATTTTCGCAATAATTGCCATTTTGACCTTTGATGACCTCTGTATCCTTAACTATTGACTTTTTCTGAAATATGGCAGCAATATTGCGTGATGCAATTTCAATAGCTTTCGACCAATTGCCGTTTTCCGTTTCCTTCTAGCTATCATAGTCCTTGAGATAAGCGGAAAGTCTGAAGCGATGTTCTTTTTTTCAAAATATGACAATTTTGACATTCGGTGACCTTCCGTGACCTCAAACTAATAACTGATAGGGGAAAGTGGGGTAAAGCGGACTAGCTAAGGAATGACGTCCCATATTCCTTTAATGACATCCGGAATCTACCAACTAATGTGCCAGAAGCGTAGCTTCGTGTTTCAGCTCTAAATTTCATTTGGATGAGTTTTATCTAGGGCTAAAATATATCGAAGTAATTCGACACTGAAGAGACCAAAACACGTTTTCTGGCTTTAAAAAAAATGCGGGGCAAAGTGGACCACTGCTTTCACAGGCAGCGTCTCTCGTCTCTGATTGGCTGGCGGCCGCAAGCATTATGGGTAGACATGAAGGCCGACCACTCGTGTGATACTGTTGGGAAATATGCCACCGGGGTGGTATCCTCCAGCCCTCCCTGGTCGAGGCGGTAACCCCCAGACCGCACATTAACCATCGCCAGTGTAGGACAGAACTGCTGCGTCTCCGTGTAGGGGGGGGGGGAGGTTGATGCAAACCCCCTGCCGATTCGCCCCTAATTTAGCTAGAGTTTCGAGGTAAAGACGAGCGTGCTGCTCGTGACGAGACAAAGCCAATGGTACCCAATTTTTAGGTCCTAGGCCAATCGGTGGCCTCTGAGGTCAGGTCATTGACCCGAAATCACCCAATTCCATTTTTGCCGACAGAATGACTTCTAATTAGGCTAGAGCCTCGCTTAAAAGACCAAGACGTTCCTTTTGGTCCGTATAATGCGTTTTGATACATTATAGGTGTCAGTTGACCTTTATTTCTAGTAAAAGGTCAAAGGTCAAATTAGGTCATCTGAGGCCAGTGACCTCTCTTGACCTGTAATGCGTCACGACCTCATTTGAACCCGTACTTGTGTAAAATGAATGTGAAATTCGAAATAAGTGCATAAAAACACCCTAGTAAGTTCTGAAAATCAAACAAGGTCTCCCGGGGTCATCAGGGGTCAGTGACCTCGGTTGACCTTTGGGGGGTCGTGACCTCATCGGGAACCATGGAGGTCACATGGTAACACCCGTTTGTATACTCCTGAACATCAAAAATCAGGAAGCGCGCGAGCTATCAGCAACGATATGCCGCGGAACGCCATTTGCGCTTGACATGACCTAGAGAAAAAGGTCACAGGTCACGGATCATCGGGTCACGGTTTCTAAATTTGCAGAGTAGGTGTAAAATTTATCAGTACTTAGTTACTGAAAGTTTCGTTGCGATCCACCGCTTTTTACGCGGGTTATTTTCGAAAAACCGAGGGGGGTGGCAACCACCCCCTAACTGGCGAGGGTTAAGGCATCAAGATCCTCTACAGAGATATTTGACATTTCGTTGGGTTGATTAATTAACAGAAGTTCACTGTCACCGTTGTTTCAACATGTATTTCACAACATATCATGGAGTTCAAACTTTCTAATTACGTGTTAACACGCGGTCTGGAGGGTGTCTCAGGATTTAGCGCCCTGGAGGGGGGGGGGGGGGAAGAATCTGCCTCCCCTCTACGATCTCGGCTCTTATAAGAGCCGAGATCAATTTAATTTTAAATCATAACATAAAAAACGTGGGGCTCGACCTATCAAGAACAAATTCAAGACATCAAGCGCAAATTATGAAACGTTCACGTGACATTACTGCTATTCACGTGACTTTATATTGAAAGCATACGTCAGGAATGTGCGAAGCGCTGACAGAGAGATGCCCCAAAAGCCTGTTGTGTCAGCCTTACATGGCTTGTAAGCAGTTTTTATAGATCGAACCCCATGTTCTTAAAATATAGTTTGATTGAAGATAAAATCGATCAAGCCCAAATCGTCTTCAGATTTAACTTGTATTTTCAGTAGTCAAAAGGTCAATGTCACAGAACAAAAACTAGGTCATGAGGTCATGTGACAAAAATTATTGAAATGTGAAATATCCATCTTGCTCTTTGACTGATTCCAATCCAACCAATAAAATAATTATTAAAATCATTCACATACCTTCGGAGTTACGGACTGTCAAAATTAGGTCTACATAGTGGTCTTCAAGAAATGTGTAGGGCTATATCTCAAGAACTGATTTTTTGTTATTTTTATGGATACAACCAATGGATTTTCCGGCCCTGAACTCCCCTGATCACAGCTTATGAGGAAAAAAGGAAATAGTCGGATGGCACCCACTGCACTGGTTGTCTTACTGTGGAATGCCCCAAACGGATTTAGCCGTTCCTGAGATGTAGGCAAGGGATATGCACTTGTGCACCTGCAGAAGCACCCTCCTGTGACATGCTAAAAGTTTTTTTTAAATATGTAGATTGTTCTCTTACACTAAGGAAGGATTAAAGCTCACTTGTAATCACCTCGCTTGAATGCAGTTCGTGCACATATATACACTTAGAGTCACTTAGATTATAATTAATTTCACGTATACCTAAGCTCCTGGAGGGAGCAATCAAGCTCGTTTAACTCATGTCCATGTGTCGAAAATAGTTTTGGATAGGTGCATCAGAGAATAAGGAGTATTTTTGGCCATTATCACTTAGCCCGGTTTGCTGCTCTATGGTGAACCCTTCCCCAACCGTCCGATTGGGGAAGTTAACCCGCCATTGACTGGGGTCTCAGCCGAATACCATTGACTGGGGGGGGGGGGGGCAAAAAGGGTCCCCCCAGATTATCTCCGGAACTAAAAATTGCACCGAGAAACCCGAAGTGGCATTCCAAAGCTCTCAACGACACGCACCTAAAGCATTCTCGAGATTTCTACATTTAGGTCACGTGTCAGGTCAAGGTCAGGCAAAAGGTCAAAATCGGGTGTTCCCGCTTTACGGGCCGCGGAGGCCACACGATGCAAAGCTCTGGAACCAAACTGCGCCAAAATACTTTCAAATGTTAGGTGAAGGTACTATATGAGTATAGTACCCATATTAAGTATAGATTAAGGTCAAGGTCAGGTCACGAAATGTCAATATACCCAAAAGCCATATATGGGTCATGTGACATATTATTTACGGGTCGTTTTTGACGTTGATTTCGATGTTGACGTTGTCATTTGAAGTCAATTAAGTGAAGGTTGAAACAAGATCAGGTCAAGGTCAGGGCAAATAAGGTCATATTTTGAAATTAGTATTTGTTAATAAACGACACACGTTCCTGAATCAGATTTTGCTCAGTAAACCAATAGTGTCATGTATTTGTTTGTAAGTGGTCTGTAAATGCCAAAAATCAAAAGTAAAGACAAATGACGTCATAAGTTCCCTCACATATAGAGTCATTGCGTCGTCAAAGATATCGATATTGCTTTGAACTGTGGTTTCAAGATAGTCCTTACCCAGTTTTCCTACATATATTCCGGTTTTTAGTAGCTTAAAAATATTAGATTTTTTGGGAATTTTTAATCATTCTTTTGAAATTTTTGGGGTCAAAATTTAAAAAGTCTGAAAATCAGAGACAGACATTCTGTAGAACTCGCCGTGCCGTGTGCTCGGTGGCCGCTGCTGAGATCTGTGACCCTTCCCTCGATCGGAGCTCGGTGACCGCTGCTGTGAGTCTGTGACCCGTCCCTCGATCGGAGCTCGGTGACCGCTGCTCGCCGTCACAAAGAGGGCCAGCGCTGCGCCGGTCGCGGCGGGCAAAAACGTGCCGAGCTGACCTGACAGGGTCATCCGTTCGTCCCTGCCGCGGCTGACACTTCAGGGCTGCTGGGGTCGGCCCCTCGGAATGTCCGCGGCCACCTCCTACCTGTGTCATTTTTGAGGCAGAAAAAGTCGAATGAGGCCAGTTTTTGCTATCCCGACGTCTCCAGCTTGACCTTGGCTCTCTTTTTGCTTTGAAAAAAGCAAGCGGTTCCCCCATCTACCACCGGGCATTATCCGGTATTTCACATATTATGACGTTTTTGTGCATGTTTTTGCTGGCGTATGATTGGTCCATAAGAAAGGGTGGCAGGGGTGACCGGGTCGATCATCAAGGTTAGTCCACTGGTCAGCTGGTGTTCACTGCCGTACTGCCGCCTCACATATCTCCTCTGAACGCAAGGTCACTGGTATGTCATGCAAAAAAGATGTAGCGTCCTTTTACTGGAGCGGGGAGAAAGCGCTCGGCGCCGACTGGGTTGCCGGGCGGTCAGCTCGCGCAGCATTTTGGAGCCATGTATGTACATACCAGCTGGCGCCCAAAAAGGGTGAACGCTACACATTCTCTCAAATTTATGGAGGAATTCGTCCTGCATGAATTGTAACATTCCGTCGGGTAATGCTATACGTATATATCATTCTGAAAATTGTTCATTCGTGTGCCATTTTATCCGAGTACCTGTCTGATCGGAGCAGTTTATTGTACGGCTGAATAATTAGGTCCGGTCCGCGTTATGCTGGCCGCTCGCAGCACGTACGGCTGGCCGCTCGCAGTCACCGGTGACAGCACGCACTGACTCAATCCACGACGTATGCGGACAGTTTTATAGATCTTGATTTTTAGTTGTTCACTTAAGAATGTAGTTATTTTTTATTTATTTCATTTTTAATTTGAATTTAATTTTGTTTAGAATTTATAATTTTTTAGATTTTTAGAATTTTTGTTGCCTCCTTTTTTGCATTGGCTCCTAAAGAAACGTGAGTATCATCACCAAACTTTTAATTCCCTCTTTCACATAAATTTTATACATGTTGGCTGCATGGATATTTTGAAGTTATAATAGGTCGACCGGAAATAACGTAAGGATGACGTCATGTTATCTCGCTTCTTGACCAAAAATAAGGATTTGCGGAAAACGCTGTCAGGCGTATAGTTTTTAAGGTAAAATAAACTGTATTTATGAGATGACGCGGTATGAGTTGAGCCTAGATAACATAAATACTAATGTAATAGTAATAATATAGTAATGCAATATGATGTAATATAATACTAATGTAATATAATACTAATGTAATATAATGCACAGCGCCTGGAATCGGCCCTGTGCACTTTGTTCCAGTGGTTCACCCAGAATCAAATGAAAGTCAATTCTAGCAAGACTCAACTGATCGTTTTAGGCACCCGTCAAATGCTCCAGGACCTACCAATAACTTCCATCAATGTAAATGGTGTGACCGTAGAGGAGGTTCAACGAGTGAAGAACTTAGGGATAGTGATGGACCGGCACTTATCTTTTGAACCGCATGTCAACCAACTGGTAGCGAAGTGCACTGGTC
>JARFNZ010145703.1:0-10199 GCA_031763405.1 Balanus nubilus
CTGACGAGGCCGAGCAGGCAGGGCTGCAGCGGCCGCAGCGTGGCCGGCAGCCGGGCGGCCTGCAAGCGCCGCTCGCCGCAGCCGAGCAGCACCCGCAGACCGAACTCGGCCTGGCGTCCGGCGGCCAGCAGCGGCGCCGTCAGGTCGCGGTACCAGCCGTGGCGCGCCTCCAGGCCGGCCAGGAAGCCGGAGTAGGTGGTGAGCAGGGACCGCAGCTGCTGCAGGGCCGTGTCCAGCCGCCGGCCGTCTCCGGCCTGCTCCGGGAGAGCGGCGGTCATCGCGGAGCAGCACGCCTCCAGCGCCGACAGGCTGCCGGCTGAGGAGAGGAAGTTCCGCAGCTCCTGCTTCAACTGGTGGTAGCTGGGCGGGGAGGGCCGACAGGCGGCGCCGCCGTCCAGTTCGGCCTTCTGCCGGGAGAGGGCGACCAGCCGCCGCCGCTGCTGTACCACCGTCACCGGCAGGTACCGCTCCGGCAGCTCCTCCAGCTCCACGCCGGACACGAGCCGCAGCGCCAGGCCGGCGGCTGACAGGTCGGCCTCGACGTCCTCGGTCTCATCGCCGCAGTACTCCAGCAGCAGGCGACGCTCCTCCACCGGATCCACGGCCATCAGCTGACCCAGCACCGACAGCTGAGCCGCGCCCACCCGCACAAACAGCAGGCCCACGTCGGAAGCAGGCGGGACGCCGTCATCTGTGTCATCCGAGTCCCGCGTACAAGTCTTCGCCGTTGCTGTCAGCCAGGTCGCCTGCTCACCGCTCAGCTGGCCGGCCGCCGCCAGCGATCCGATGACGTCACTTAGCGTCGCGGTGACGTCACCGGGTGGCCTGCCGGCGGCCAACAGTGCCGCCGAGAAGGTCTCCCACATGGCGAGGCCGAGCCGGCGGTGGACACGGAGCGAGCAAAACCGGCCGTCCGCCAGGTCGGTGGCATTCCTCCACAGCAGCCGGCGCAGAGCCGCCATCTCCCGGCAGCGCCGCGAAACATCCCCGACGGTGACCGAGTCCAGCAGGGACTCGTCCTCGGGCCGGCACAGATCCCCGCTGATGACGTGCGTCACATCGGCGCCGTACAGAAGCGGGTTCACCTGCCGCACCTCCGCCACTGGCTGATCACTGACGTCAGTGTCGTCCCCGTCAGGGGGCGGGCCGGCCAGCCAGCGGGCGTGGACCGGGTCGGAGGCTGCCGTCTGCAGGTAGGCGGCCAGAAAACCGAGCCTCAGCCGGGCCTGCAGCAGGGCGGGGGTGTCCGACCCGGCCGCCGCCCGCCACAAGCCCACGTACAGCGGTGAGCGGACGCCGAGCCGACACAGCTCCGACGCAAACGAGTCAGGGTCCAGGTCTGGATCTGAGCGACTCGCCTCGAGTTGGACTTGACTTGACTCCCTGTCAGACTCGGGGGAGGTTTGGCAGACGGCGGCCAGCACCAGTGGCGCCTCCTTGCAGCGCAGGAGTGCTTCTAGCAGCGGCACGGCCGGTCCCGATACGGGCTCCTCCTTCTCCTCATCGTCCTCATCTTGTTCCATCGGCTCCTCTTCAGACAGCAGCGCCGGCTCGGAGGCGGTCGACAACCGCAGCAGACCAGACCGGCTCAGCAGCTCCTCAGCCGAGCGAAGCGCCTCCTCCGCCGCCTCCGAGTGAACATCGTACCTCAGAGTGTGCCATACGGCCTCCGCCAGAGCGCGCCGCACACGGACGGCGTCAGGGGAGGTCAGCAGCTCCGCCAGCCGCGCCGGGTTGTCCACGCGTCGGGCGTCGGCCGGCCGCGGAGCCAGGTACGGGTCCAGCGCCCAGGCCGCGCGGGTCAGACCCTCCGACAGAGCAGCCGCCTCCGGGTCAGCGAACGGCCGGGGTCGCGGCACCGCCTCCGCCACAAGAGCGGCAAACAGCACCGGCGCACTCACCTCGGCTCCGACCTGTTCGTCCACGCGGGCGCACAGCTCGGCCAGCGCCACCGTCCGTCCGTCCGACGCCGCTCCCTCCATCTGACGCAGCTCCGCCAGCAGGTGGTGCGTCGTCCAGCGCCAGTGGAGCGCCAGGTGCGCCAGCCAGTCGGTGAGGCCGGCCGGGGTCGGCCGCCGGTCGCACACGACCCTCAGTCGGCGGCGCCAGGGCAGCGCGGCCCGGCAGCGGGCCAGGGCGTCAGACGGCGGTCCGGACCGAGCCGTCAGGCCGGCCGACAAGGCGGCGTCCAGAGCACGGAGTAGAGGGGCCAACAGCGCTACAGACGGGTGGGGCAGTGCGCCGACCGTCACCAGGCCTTTCTCGGCTGCCAGGGAGAGCGCGTACATCGACGCGCGCTTCCACTGGGAGGACTTAGTATGTCGATCTAGCAGGTGTTGATCCGTTTCTTCATGCAAGGCGGCTTCTAGGCGAGCGCTTAGCAACAGACACGCTGCGCGTCGGTCCGTCTCCTCCTCCGGTGACAGAAGAGACGCCACATCCACCGCGGCCAGTCGCTGCAGAGACTCATCACCTGACTGGCCGGCCGCCAGCGTGACAAACTGCCGTCCACGGGGCGACAGCGCCTCCAGGGCGTGTCTGAAGGCGTGCAGCAGTGGCCGAACGGCCGGCGGGCCAGGCAGCAGCCGCTCCACGCCCGACCAAAGCTGCCGGCCACGGGCCAGCTCGGCGTCCAGCCAGTAGAGCGGCACGGGCGCGCAGCTGAGGGCGGGCCGCGGCTGCTGGTCGGAGGGAGGCTGTTCGGCAACCAGCTCCTCCAGCAGCGGTGTCAGCTGCCGGCGGGCCGCCCCCGACAGCAGCGGCCGGACGTACGTGTCCATGCCGGCCTCCCGGAGCGCCTCTGTGGCGCCCAGTCCGCGGGAGACCATCTGGCCGACCAGGTCGGCGCAGCTCAGTAGCGCCAGCAGGCCGGGTCGCTCGGCGCCGGGCGCCTGCCGACGGACCGCCTCGTGCAGACGGAGCGTCCGTCTCTGAAGCTGAGGGTCCGCCAGTCCGGCGCGCACCAGCAGGGCCGAGAGGTCCAGCGGGGAGAGCGCTCCGCCCACCTCGTCCGGGCCGAGCATGCAGATCTCAACACCGCGGTTCCGCATCGCTCGGGAGATCTCTCCGTGCCGTGGGTCCATGGCCAGCAGGAGCCGGAATCCGGGGTGGGGCCGGACGGTGGGGACGGCGCCGCCCACCACTCCACGCTCGCTCACCTCCAGCACGCCACCCGGCTCCAGCAGCGCGTTCAGCCGGTCCAGCACAGAGGCCGGGCAGAAGTTGACGTTATCCACCAGCAGCCAGTCGCCGGCTCGCAGCGCCCGCACCAGCACGCTGTCAACCCACTCGAACTTGCCGCCGGCGTTGACGGACCGATCTGCCAGCGCGGCGGCCCGGAGCTCGGCCAGCCGGACGGCCAGCGGCCCGGCGCGCTCCGCCGTCACCAACTCCAGGAGGCGGCCGGCCGCGGCGCAGGCCGCCGCCAGCTGCTCCGCCTCCTCCGTCGGGGTCTGTCCGGCCGCCGCCGGCACCGAGGCGGTCTTCACCTCTCGCCAGCCGGCCAGGACCTCGGCACAGCGTGCCTCCGCCGCCAGCCGGCCGCCGTCCAGCAGGTGCGCCCTCACCTCCTGCCAGAGGAGCTCCTCCAGCTCCTGGAGCGCCTGCTCCAGGTGGCGGCGCAGATCGGCCTGTTCAAACCCACCCAGGAGCTCCGTCGTGTCCATCGCCGAGTTCATGGTGAGCACGCGCAGCCGGTGGCCGGTGAGCGCCGCCAGCGCGCGAGCCGCGGATGTCTTCCCGCTCTCTGGCGGTCCGACTAGGATGGCCATCCACTTGCGGTTGATGCAGGTCATCAGGGATTCTAACACGGGCAGCTGGCGGCGCACGATCTGCAGCTCAAGGTCAGCAGCGGAGAACACGTGGTTCTGCTCGGCGGCCCGCTCCAGCCGGGCACAGCCCACCGTCACAGCCTCCCGGGTCACCGCCAGATGGCAGGGCGGTCGCTCGTACGTTTCGCCGAAAACCTCGTCTGAGAGCCGCAGTACGGCCGCCTTGTCTGCGGCCGAGCGCATCCTGTCCGCGTACAGTAGCTGTACGTGTTGTCCAGCCGCGCCGGCCTCAGCATCAGTCGACAGCAGCTCACACCAGCGGGTCAGGTCGCGCAGGTTGAACTCCCACGGTCCCCCTCGCTGACCGAACTCTCGCCGCGTGTTGACGGCGGCGTCCAGCCGGCGGCTGAACTCACACATCCTGGCCAGGTCGGCGGAGGGGGGACAGAGACCGCCGTCCGGCAGTCGGCTGGTCGCCGCGATCTGCCTCAGATCGCCCGGCGTCAGCGGCTCGACGAAAACCTGCGTGAACCGGTTCAGGAACGACTTGGGCAGGCCCTTCCTGGCGCCGCCTTCGTGAAGAGGGTTTTGGCAGCCGAAGATGCGCGTCACTCCGGGCCGCAGCTGAAACTCGCGGCCCAGCTCCGGCACGTACACCGATCCGCGGTGGTCCAGGCAGGCGTTCAGGCCCTCTAGGACCGACTGCGACGCCAGGTTCAGCTCGTCGAGCACCACCCAGTGGCCGGCCTTGAGTGCCTGCAGCAGCGGCCCGTCCCGCCAGGCGAACTGTCCGCCCTGACCGCCCTCAACGGGGAGATCGGCGCCGAACAGATCCGAGACGTCCGTCTGGTCGGACAGGTTGATCCGGGTCAGCCGGTGGCCAGAGACGCGAGCCAACGCCGCCACCAGGCTGGTCTTCCCCACTCCGGGACTGCCCTCCAGGAGGATCGGTTTCGTCAGCTGCAGCGCACGTATCAACCGGCCGGCGTTCTCGGCCGGTGTTGGCGCCGTCAAACTAAACACTCCCTCCAGAGAGTCGGGCGGCGTCGCCGAGCCCTTGGCGATCAGGAACGGCTCGAAGCCGAACTTGGCGTCTGTGTTGATGAGTCTTCCAGGTTTGGTGGTGACAGCGGCGGCGCGGTCCTTACACAGCTTCGACATCTGGTCAGAGAGGAGGCGCAGGCAGTGGGTACGGGCAGAGCGCAGCGCGGCGCTGGCACTGGCCGGCTGACCTGACCCGAGGCCGTCCAGGAATACCAGGCACGCGCCGTGGATGTAGGCCTGCGGCATGGGCACGCCTGCCACTCCTGCCGTGTTGACGAAGTTCACCCAGGCCAGGATGTCGCGGATACTGACCGTTACCTTTCTCCCGGCATCCGAGCTGGCGAACCACTCGATAAAGTCCATCATGGTGCCGGCCAGCGCCGCGGCGTCGGCAGAGGTGTCTCGCAAGGTCAGGTTGTGGCTTATGATCGCCACGAGCTCGTCCCGACAACGCGACTGGGCACACCAGATCTCGGTGAAGCGGTTGCGCAGCGCCGGCGACAACTCCTTCTTCCCATAATCGCCGCCGGGGTTCATGGTGGCCACGAATCTGAACGTGTCCTCGGCGGTCACGAGGTCGGCGCCGTCCCCTCCGGAACGCTCCGCCAGTAGCAGGGTCCGCTCCGGCTCCAGAACCGAATTCAGCCGCTCCAGCACGCTGTCGTCCGCCAGCGAGATTTCATCAGCAAGGAAGTAGTGTCCGCTGCGCATCGCCACCACCAGGGGGCCGTCCACCCACTCAAACAGCCCTCCACCTCCGCCTGAGTCGTCCCCATCCCCGGCAGCGTCCGGTCGCGGCTCGGGCCGGCTCCGTACCGGCCGCAGCCCACCCAGGAAGTCGGCGCCCTCCGTGTGCATGTGGCAGTTGACGGTGTGCAGACTCCGGCCGGCGGTCTCGGCCAGCAGCTGGCACACGGTCGTCTTGCCGCAGCCCGTCTCTCCGACAAGCAGCACCGGCTCCTGGAAGCGCAGCGCCTGGCAGAGCAGCACCGCCAGACGGCGCGTGCTCAGCGTCCAGACCAGATGTCGGAAGGCGGGGAGGGCCGCGGCGCCGCCGTCACCATTGGACAGCAGCCGCTCCAGCACCGGCCGCGTCACCGGCGAGGTCTCCGCGTGCAGCGAGAACAGGTTCTCTGGCGACACGGTGCGTTTGAAGTGCTTCTGAAGGACGGTGGCGATGACGTCGCACTCTTCGTCGCGCCGCACGCGGCCGGCCAGCACCAGGTAACCCTCGTCGGCCACGTGCTGGTCCCAGTCGTAGAAGCGTGTCGTCTGCTCTCCAGCCAGGCGGTACCGCTCCGCCCAGCGGAACAGATCGCGTAGGGTGATGAAGCCCTGCTTGCCCTGAAACACGCTGCTCCCGCGACGACGGGTCTGGAGTTCCAACAACACCGCCACCATCTTCTTGCAGTAGCTGGCCGGGACGCGGCAGCGCTGGTGCAGGATCGTCTCCAGTTCGGCCGCCGGGATGTCGTCGAAGTGCAGCTCGATGAAGCGGTTCCGGAAGGCGCGCGACATCATCTTCCTGCCTCCGTAGAGCCCCGGCGGGTTCTGCGTGGCGAACAGCATGAAGCGCGGGTGTGCTCGCACCACCGTCTGCGTCTCCGCGATGAACAGCTCCCGGTTGTCGTCCAGCACGCGGTTGAGCGCCTCCAGGACGTCCGAGGGCGCCAGGTTGAGCTCGTCCAGGATGATCCAGTGCCCGCGGCGCATCGCCTCAACCAGGGCGCCCTCCTTGAACACCAGCCGCCCGCTCTCGTCTGCCCCATACGCCCCGACGTACTCCTGCAGGTCGGTGTGCTCGTGGTTGTTGATTCTCACACAGCGGTTCCCTGAAGCAGCAGCCAGGTATGAGATGAGAGACGTTTTGCCGACGGATGTCTCTCCCTGCAGCAGCACTGGAAGTCCTCCGAGCGACACGGCGCGCGCCAAGTCTCGCAGGTTCTCCCGCACGGACGTCGTCAGGACGTAGTGCTCGGGCGCCTTCGGCTCCAGCTTCCCCTGTCGTACCCAGTATCCTTCGAACTGGACATACCCACCACGCGTCGGGGCCGGGATCGGCTGAGACAGCTGTCCCTTGCTCTTTCCTCCCAACACCAGACTCTGGATCAAACCGGTCACGGTCGGGAAGGAGGCGCGGTCCAGCTGCGTCAGGAAGCTGAGACAGAGACCCTCGTACAGAGACCGTGCCACGCCGCCGCAGGGGTTGACGGCGGCCACGCGGAGCGCGCGGCACAGCGTGCGGAGGCTGTAGTGTGGCCGGTGTCCGGTGCCGTCCTGCAGCTGATCGGCCGCCGCCGTGCGCACGCGCTGGTAGAACGACACCACGCCGCTCACCTGGGCGCCGGTGACGCCCAGGTGGCGCAGGTAGTCCGCAGTCAGCACGCGTAGGTCGGCGGCGTCCTCCAGTTCGTCGACAAACAGCTCGGTGAAGCGGTTCCTCAGTCCAGCCGGTAGGTCTCTCTTGCCGACATCCGTCGCGGGGTTCATGCAGGCGAACAGCCGGAACTCTGGGTGCCGCGACACGGTCTGCACGTCACCCCTCTCCAGCAGCGTCAGGGCGCCGTCCGGAGACTCCAGCAGGCCTGAGAGACACTCCAGCGTCTCCGCAGCCGCCAGGTTGATCTCGTCCAGCAGCACCCAGTGGCCCTCGCGGAGAGCTTTCACCAGAGTGCCCTCGATGAAGGCGAAGGCGAGTGCCAGCTGTCGCTGTCCTCGGTCCTTGAGCGTATCAAGTCGTTGACCGACGGCGTGCCAGCCGATCCAGAGCCTGTGGTCGGCCGGCAGTGCGCGGCGCCGCAGCCGGCCCGGCGCCTGGCCGTGCACGTGTCGCATCAGCGCCGTCAGGTCCTTCCAGCGACCGGCCGCGAACAGCGTCATGATGTTGCGCAGGAACTTCTCGTTGGACGTCGCGTCGAACGTCTCCCTGAAGAGCGTCTCGAACTCGTCCCGGAGCGGCGCCATGACCTGCTTCATGTCAACCGGCTTGTACCCGCCGAGCAGGTCGGCGCTGTCGCTCTGCTGATTCATGTTGATCACCACCAGTTTCCTGCCGGTCTGCTCAGCCAGATACTGGACGCTGCTCGTCTTGCCGACGCCCGTCTCACCAACCAGCAGCACCGGCTCGCGGCAGCAGACGGCGACGCCGACGCGCTCCAGCAGCACGCACGCCTGCCGGGTGAAGGAGAACGTCGCGGCGGACCGGCCGGCGACGCGCGCCACCGGCAGCCGCGCGCGGCCCACCGTCAGCACCTCGGGCGTCACGGTGACGCTCGGCTTGTGGCTGACCACGCTGAACTCCACCTGGGCGCTGAGCAGACCCAGCCGAGCGCCGATTTCCTGCGCCAGCGGCAGCCGTAGCTCACGCCGCGCAACGGCCGCGCAGAAGATATCCGCCGCGTCCTGGAACATGGCGCTGGCGCACTGGGCTGACGTCACGTCAAACTCCTCACCCACCCGCTGACACCACTTCATCAGATCCCGTGTCGACACGAGGCGAGCCTCCTTCATCTGCAGCCGCGCCGTCTCGGCTCGCTCGGCCGTCGGTGCGTCCTCCGAGTCATCCCTCACCGAAGTCATCACAGCGTAGACCTCCAGCAGGCGCCTGGCCACGGTGGTCAGCCGCGGCCAGCGCCGGACCAGCGCCGCAGCCAGCTGCTGGCCGGACAGCGGCTGGACGGCGATCCGTAGCCACAGCCGGTCCAGCAGCGCAGCGTGCGACGTCTGCTGCTTGTGAAGCCCTCCGCCCGACCCAGGCAGCAGCCGCTGCGTGGCGAACAGCTGGAAGCCGGGCGCGGCGCGCACCAAGTCACCGTGTCCTGGAACAGTCAGACAGCGGGACTGCAGCAGCGGCACCAGCAGCGACACCACATCCATGGGAGCGCGGTCAATGTCCTCGAGCAGCAGCCAGCTGCCGTCCGATACCGCCTGGGTCAAACAGCCCGGCTGCCAGACGAACTCGCCGGGCACCTCCGTGCAGCGGTATGTGCCCAGCAGTAGCTTGCTGTCCGTCTGATCCCCGAGCTGAACGGTCACCAGCCGGGGGTAGCCCACGTGACCGGTCACCGCCGCCAGGTGTCGCACCAGGGAGGTCTTCCCGGAGCCGACCGGGCCCTGGAGCAGCGCAGGGCGGCCGGCGGCCGCCGCCAGCGCCAGGCTGCGCAGCGCCGCCCGAGTGTCAGGTACCGGCACCAGGGGGCCGGCGCAGGCGGCCGCCGGGTCCACCACCGGCAGCGATACACCTTCCACACACACCAGCGAGCCGGAGATGTCCTCTGACGTCAGCAGCGGCGGAGATGACGTCACCGCCGTCTCCTCATCACGCAGTGTCTCCCCTGCGGCGGTCACCATCGGGGTGGGGTTGAGGTGCCGGGCGGTCAGCTGGACCTCCAGCGCCCCGCTGACGCCTGTGGCCGCCGCCAGCCGCTCCGTCTGACCGGGGCCCATGCCGGAGACGAGCGACAGCAGCCGGGCGGCCAGCCAGCGGGTCTCGCCGTCCGGATCTCGGAGGAGCGGCAGACAGCCGGACCAGTCCCACAACTGCCGGAGGCGCTCCGGGAACCGCTGCACGAGCGGCAGCAGGGCAGCGAGGAGGCCGCGCCAGGCCGGGGTGTCGTCTAGGCGGGGCTTCTTGGGTCGCCGCTCGGCCCCGGAGGAGTCGCCGCCCGGAGCCGGCCACGGCGGACGGGAGATGCCGACGAGCAGCGACTCGACCGAGCTGTCCAGCTGGGGCAGCAGCCGGACGGTGTCGGCCAGGGCGGCCAGCAGCGTCACCGGCGAGTCAGAGTCAAACTCCCGCCTGCCGAGCTCCGCCAGCAGCGCGGGCGCCAGCGCCGGCACAGTCTGCAGCAGGGCGACGCGGCCCTCCCGGTCCTTCATCAGCGACACCAGGCGACGCCAGATGGTGGCGCTGTCTGGCTGGTTGGTGCCAGTGAAGAACTTAAATTTCCTTTTGGCATCGTCAGACATGTGATCTTGTATAAGTTGCAGATGTTCTGCATGTAATATTGTGGTCTTGCTGGCACTAGTTTGATCCTCAGTCACTTCCATGTTTGGATTCAGCTACAGACAGTTTTAATTAAAATAACTAATTGATTCAGGTGAGTAAGAGTTTCATGATTTCATGACCAGTTCTTGAGAGCTGTCGACCAAATATCTTGGCATGATTTCATGTTTATCTGGAACATGTTGCAACACACCGTAAACAAAATGATTCCATCCATAGAAGCTGATCGTGATCAGTACTGACCACACATATAAGTCAGGCCTTCCTTATTGACATGTTTTTTTTTGCAAACCTTATCAAGGTGATGGTTTTAACCCTATTTCCCGCGGGCGGCCAGAATTACGTTAACCCGCTAGGGGGGGGGGGGGGGAGGAGGAAAT